>OY757552.1:20700339-20705339 GCA_963584105.1 Alviniconcha strummeri
GAGTGACATTTTGCTGCAGATGAGGTTTGCGGCAACTTGCAGGGTTCCTCTACCGATGCACAGATGAATAGTTTTGGTGTCCATTTGTGAGGTTGAAGCGTGTTCAAGTAGTCATCCATGCAACAGTTTCGCCATACAACAGAACAAGAGCCTCTTCCCCCTGCCTCTAAGATGTTTCTCTTTTTTTTCTTGTGAGTTTGACTTCGTGGTAAACACGAAAAGGCTACTTGTAGTATCGTATCCTCCCACTGCATGACCAAACAGGATGTTTTCTCACAGATATCTCTACTCCTGTTGCTGCCTGGTCTACTTTTACATTCTAGACTTTGGCTGCAGACTTTGTACCGGTCGAGGACAAAACTTTGCAGTGCTCAGGTTGAACGTGAAATAATAGAAGCAGCAGTAAGTCCGTGTCTTCTCCAACGAGAGCGGTGGCTGTTCCTCTCGCCTGTTTAAGGGCTGTACCAACAGTGAGACAATCAACATCGTCAGCAGCATGGAGTGCTTCAAATAAATTCTGCTTCAAGACATTGCTCAGTTTGTTCATGAAGTAGTGCTTGTAGTTTGAATTCGCCAGGAAAGTTCTGTTTTTGTTGTTGTTTTGTTTTGTTTTATCACACAGCAGCATGTTACCTTCAAACATTACGCCACATCCGATTTGCGTCCTTTTCATTTGTTTGTTTGTTTTGTTGTTGTTTTTCCCAGGAGATGTTGGACATCTTTGGTAGGTGTATTCTATCATTGGCGGGAGGTGCCGACAAAAGTATGCTAATTGCGGCAAACATTTTTGTCGCAAAAACTTGTGTCGCGACAAATATTTGTCGCAACAAGCTTACTTTTGTCACGAGAAACATGTCGCGACAAAACATGTCTTTCGATTGCGACACACAAACACGTGTTTGTCGCGACAAAAGTTCGACAAAAATATTTTGTCGCTACAAACATAATTTTGTCGAGGCAAAAAGTTTTGTCGCGACAAGCATACTTTTGTCGCGACAAAAGACGCGTTTTTTCGCGACAAAGATGTGCTTGTCGCGACAAAACTCATACTTGTGGCAGCTCCCGCCAATGGTAGTTTTCGTCAAAGACAGTTGCTGCTTTCCATACCTTCTTCTAACGAAGTCTACATACATCTGCACCAGCTGGTCGTAGGTCATACATTTTCGCCACGCCAGACGGTGCAAGAGAGAACCACCGTCAATGACAAAGCGGACATGCTGTGGCAATTGCATATCAAGATGTTTGGACAGTGACTATATGCTTTCAGAAAATAGTCCTTCATTTTTCATGGACAGGACATTGTATGCATTTGCTGAAGTGCATGGTCCCTCTTCCTCTGAATTCATCAATTTCCTTTCCACCAGCTTCTTCAAATCAACTATGGTCACCTGCTCATTGTCCGTCTCCTCGGGTATCGGATTACATGCTAAAACGCAGCCAAACATCTTAGATTTTTTGGTCTTCCGATGCATTTGTTTCTTTTATGACGAACAATTTGGGTATCTGGAAGTCTGCATGGAAATTAGAGTAGCACACATTGTGATAGACAGCATTATGTGCAAAATAGTCTTGCATACATTCTAGTTTTGCTTTTACACCTCTAAACAATCTGACATTTCGCTCAGAGCAGTACGTGTTCAAGAACTGACTTCTGAAACTGTGTCTTTGTGCTTATTAACATGAATCATCTATACTATCTCTTCTTGGCACCCTTCTTCACAATCTCCTGATGGCCACAAAATAAACATCTTTGCGAGCTGTCAACAGAAGAATCACGTGATCGCAATTGCCTTTTCTCTTGTTGGTGTCGATACGACGACTGTGAGCATGGACATGATCTCCCGTTTTGGCTTGTAAGTCTTCCCCTCACTGGACACTAGCATAGTTAATTCATGTACTCCCCCTCTCCCCAAGAGTGATTTTGTTTCTCTCGTCATGGAAGTCCGTTTTGCAGATTTTTCAAGTCTTTTTGGCATCCTGGAAAGAACTTTTACTGATTTAACTATTATTTGTTTAGTGAAAGACACATACATACATTTTCACTCTCACACACAAACGCGCGTACGTATGCACAAGATATAACACATAAAAAACGTTCGTTATCTGAGTGTTATCCTTTTCTTTATTGATTATATTTGTTACCGTTTGAGATTTTGTCAGTTTTGCGTGTTGAATTGTGAACTTGCTTTTTACTTGTGACTTTTGTTTTGACCTAATATTAAATAATGTTGAATGTGCGATTCGTCCTGAGGTGATCGTATGATCGCTCACGGGCAAAAAAAAAAAAAAAAGAAAAAAAAAAAAAAAAGGAGCCGATGAGTTTATTTGCATAGATACGTTATAGCCGAAGTGGGTTACCATACACTGGTAAGCATTAAGAACAACACTTGCGGTTTTCTCATGTGTCTTCCTGCTTTGGCATCAGCGCAATGCGTATTAATTAATAAGAAATATTTCTGGGCTCACATTCGTGCATACCAGTGTTGTTTTTTCAATCTGTGTTTTTGTCTAGTCAGTAACCTCTATGTTCTTTTTATACAAGGGAGACCAGTTGACCTTTGCCCACAGATGACACAGCTACCCTTGAATTCACTCCTGATTTTCACACAAGCACTCTGTTCTTCCGCCGTCTAGGTCCTGCCAATCGATCTCGCACTGAACAACATGATATTTGGACAGGCTGAGGCTGAACCGCCGTTGTTAATATTATACTCATCTCTACCCCTCTTCTTTCGTCGCGGAAACATTCTGGATCACCATGCTTGTCTCCCTTGATGAACGATTGGAGACGATGAGCTATTAATCACAAATCATAAAAGAGGATATGTTGCATTGGTCAGTTAAGCTAATTAGCTGCATCAATAAGAGCCCAGTAAAAATTCTGATGTATCGACCAGTGTTGCAAGAGTGCCAAAGTCGCAAAACACTGGCGAAAACCAAGCCGCTCCGCCCGATCGCTCTGTTCAAATCTAGCCTGATTAAATTCTGGAATAAAAACATAGCCTAAGGAATCTTGAACGATGTTAATGAAAATATTTGAGCCGCACAGAAAGCAGCTGAAACGCTGATGTTAAAACAAACAACAGCTTGCATTTTATAGTGTTTCTGCAGTCGAACGCGCATTCCAACAAACCAATCTCACGAACAGACTCTTTTTTTTTTAACGATGCCGCGAAGAACCTCTGCTGATCGAGTGACCCAGTTATTGGCGCCGAATATTGCCCGGTTTTTCTTGTCTGTATGTGTTAATGGTGTTTACTCGGATGTTGCTCTTGTTTTGTTTTTGTTTTAGCCAGAGTTGAGATTACATTACAAACTTACTTCAAAACAGTCTCGATGAAGGTTGGCGTGGAATCTCCCCAGCATGAATGTCAGATGTCATGTAAACGAACAGCGCATCCGGTATGGCTCGCCAGTTTGGTCATACACTCTCTGAAAAATATTTTCAAATTCGATTTTCTCGAATCCCCCCCCCCCCCCCCCCCCCATCTTTTTCCATATTACACATATGTAGCTCCGCATTCATCGATCTTTCAAAATTTGTCAAAATGTAGCAGAAAGGAATCGTTGTTTAATGTCTTTATTCTTCGACAATTCGGGGATCGACACCGATCTTGTCCTTAGATCACAATCACAATGTGCATTCCCCACACAGGGCGTTGAACGTAACGAACTGTGGGTGTGACCCAGACTACTTGTGGAGTGGCCGCCACAATGGACTGACGTCAACAATGACGACCCCGCCTAAGCGAATTCAGAAGACAGATAATACTCGTGCATAAATTTATATGACAGAGGCAATTGTCGAAGACGCTGATACTCCCGAGTTGAAAGCAGTCAAGTTCTTCATAACACGACTGCTGTCTTGCTGTTTACCCATGCCATGCTACGGGTGGCCCAAGTGAAGAATTATTATTTAATTGCGATGAACCTTGACAATAAGTCGGTGAACGTAGTGTGAAAAGTGAAGATTAGCAGGAGCCAGGAACAGCCGAGTCTATTCTCGTCAGAGTGAACCTTGCTCTGTCTGGTTTACCAAAGACTGGTATGGGGATGGACTGAGTGTGTGTGTGTGTGTGTGTGTGTGTGTGTGTGTGTGTGTGTGTGTGTGTGTGTGTGTGTGTGTGTGTGTGTGTGTGTGTGTGTGTGTGTGTGACTACCTATGAACCACAATCAATCACGTAACTCTCAATCAATCTATCATAATTACCCATTGATAAACTCCTAACATGTGACAAGTAGACGCGGGCGCTAGAATGCCAGGCAACACAGAACATCACTTTAAGGGAACACCGACGACCTGACAGGCATGTGAGTGCATGCTTCAGTTGACAGATAAGACGGGCTGAACGTGCCAATTTACGACCAGGCGATCCCAGTCAGACAACGACCCTCCATTGGCTGGGTCTTTGTGGCGGCCTCCATCACTCACTGTAAACTGTGATCGGCCGTGCAGTCACTGGTGGAAGAGGTACGGCCCTGTCATTCCCATGCCGTCAGTACAACGGTTGGTTGGCAAGACTCGCAAAGGCGAATCTTACAGAAGATTTACATGAACAAATTCGGGGTTTGTGGAACTACAGGGCGACCCCCCAAAATGCTACTTACAAAAATGCTAATAACATCTACATATTTCAGCGAATTACTTCATTGTTATTGCATATTATCTTCAGTTTTTGCATGATCATTCGACAAAGCTTCCACTTTGTAGGTCAAATAGTCCGATTTGTATGTTTTCTCCACAACGTGTTGCAGACAACCCCTTGGTGTTGCAGGCATACTTGCAAGAGGCGCGCGAAATTGTCATTGACACGAAAACATTCCTCTATGGGGACTGCCCTGATCCTGGCTGTAATTGCTGTTTTCAACTCACCGATTTTCTGGGGGTTGTTTTCGTACACTCGGTCCTTCAGACAACCCCAAAGGTAAAGTTCTGCGGGGTTTAACTCGGGTGAGTGTGGCGCCCACTCAATGTCACACCTCCTGCTGATGAGTCGATC
>OY757552.1:20710339-20712029 GCA_963584105.1 Alviniconcha strummeri
CACCTCATGAATATTCACTGGGAATGGTCTACTGCCCTGTCCTTAGGAATGTTGAGTTTATGTACTTTGTTTACTTGGTTGTATTGTCCTAATTGGGATTGTGTCCCATGGGAAGGTGTGCTGTTTTCCCAGGGGTAAATCAGCGAGGGCTGAGTGTCGCTACGCAGCTGAACTAGTTATCCCTAAGGCTGGTGTAGTCTCCATTCTCTTTCTTCACGCTACCGTCTTTTGGGCTCTTGCTGTTGTTTGTTGCTGCAATATTAAGAATTGATCATAATAAAATATGATACATTGATAGTAATTATTATGATAGACTGATAGGCGTGTTCATCCCAACCATTTACAATTTCTTAACAGCACGAGGACGAACTTTGGGGAACTAAACCAACG
Organism: Alviniconcha strummeri; assembly: GCA_963584105.1. NCBI lineage: Eukaryota > Metazoa > Mollusca > Gastropoda > Provannidae > Alviniconcha > Alviniconcha strummeri. The sequence goes on from OY757552.1 coordinate 20,710,730, forward strand.
TTGGAACTGTCTGTGAAAGGCAACACTGGGAGATGGGGTGGAGACACTTCTGAGAGACGGGGTGGAAGGCGTAATGACTTTCCCGAACGCATACATACCATAACATGGGGTGGAAGGCATACTGACTTTCTCCAACGCGACTCATAACGTCTTAAACTGAACTGAACTGCAGCAAGGCTGGCAGCTTCATGTGAACCAATTACTGCTTTTCTATTTTCCTTTCTTTCCTTTTTTGGTGGGAAAGAGCCAACATTTCTGCTTAACTGGAACCATATGACCGAGACTGGCGACGTTCTAAAATTACGTGTGTCATTTCCCCATCTTTTTATGTATTTACTTACTGTCAACTCATTGATCCTGGCATCGCCAGAATATTTTGTTCACGTGAGTGAAGCTTGCTGGAGTGCGTGAAACAAGCAGCTATAGAACCTGGTCGGTGGATGCGGCGAAAGAAGTTGAGGACATACCTGTTCTTGGGAGATCTCGATGCGCTTAGTGAAGATGGTCCAAATAACGGTCTCGTAGCAAGGGGGCGTGGTCAGGCTGCCATAGTAACGGTAGTAGCTGGTGCTATTCCCAGGCAGTAAGTCAGACAGGGCGAACGGCTCCAGTTCCACTTTCTGATCTGTTCAGTGGGAGAGCCACCAAGACAATCAGATTCGCTTTCGGTCACTACCCCCCCCCCCTCCCCCCCACTATCTTTCTCCTTCTCGGTGTGTGTGAGCAGATAGAGGGAGGGAGAGAGAGAGAAGGAGAACAAGAACCATATGTTTATTGCACAAATTATCAGACTTTAGCAATGTCAAACCCATCATAAAATGTAAATGTTTCGTACGTACTAAATGCAATCCGTAATTAAGACTTAATTTTGGCGATTCAGTCCAGCCAGCATGCACTGAGTCATATATATACACAACACACACACACACACACACACACACACACACACACACACACACACACACACACACACACACACACACACACACACACACACACACACCCCACACACACGTACACTCCCACACACATACTGACATACACGCACAAACATACACATCCGCACATACACACAAAATGAATAAAAGTCATTAGAGCAGTAATAAAATGGTTATCAAAATATAATAAAAGCATGTGCATGTGGGAGGACTGTGGCAGCAAGTGGACTACGCTGATGTTGTGAGTGAGAGAAGAGAGATTAAAATAGTTGATTTGACTTGAGGCAAGTGCTCATATCAAGATAGCAACATACACAACACGGTACACAGAAATAATGTACATATAAACATGGAAGTGCATT
>OY757552.1:20712229-20729729 GCA_963584105.1 Alviniconcha strummeri
GGCCCATTGGACTTTATTCTTTCCGTAGTTCCTTCAAACAAAAAGTGACATGTAACACTGCTATGAACAGTGAATCAGACTTTGCTTGTGATTGGATGACTTGTGTTTTGCCCTGATATGACCTTGGTGGTTGTTTGGACGTTAAGATCATTATATTCAGTCATAGCGTCTTCAAACTGGTAACGATCAGTTACCAGCAGTTAGGCAAATCGAAAACTAAGAGTGGTCGTCACGCGAATCGGTCACTAAGAGTGGTCGTTACGTGAATCGGTCACTAAGTGTGGTCGTTACGTGAATTGGTCACTAAGAGTGGTCGTTACGTGAATCGGTCGCTAAGAGTGGTCGTTACATGAATCAGTCACTATAAATGTGGTCTTTACGCAAATCGGTCACTAAGAGTGGTCGTTACGTGAATCGCTCACTAAGAGTGGTCGTTGCGTGAATCGCTCACTAGAGTGGTCTTTACGCGAATCGGTCACTGAGAGTGGTCGTTACACGAATCAGTGACTAAGAGTGGTCGTAACGACATGCAACAAAGGATGCATAAGTAACAAGGTGCCTGTGAATTCCAGACAGGGGCTGGGGATGTCTGATGTCCTTCCATGTCTAGAATCTCAGGGCTGTCATTTCTTTCCTATCTCATATCTCGTTTTTCTGCCTATTCCTCTTACTCTTCTTGTCTTGTCATTTTTCTGCTGATGATCCATTCTCTTGAATTTTTCCAGAACATTTTCGAAAAACTTTCGTCAAAGCAGCCTGGAGATGATAGTTGGTAGGTGGTATGTGCAGCTTGCTGCCATATTTGCCATTGTGGATCTATATACATTAGGATGTTTTTGTTTTGTTGTTTTGTTGTTTTTTGTCCATTTTGTCCCCGAAGATAAATGGATAAATTAGACGGAATTGTCGACGATACCAGCATGTCCAGCCTTATGTGCCCTTTTAACAGGGGTAATATTGAAGAGACTAACTTTGAGGTTTGTGTATGCACGTTTTTGTTTTGCGTTTGTGTAGGGGTTGTATTTTAATCATATTTAATATGTCTCAGCTGTTTCTATCACTAATTATCCAAAGATAGATATTCTTCTTCTGTATGTCATACTGTGTATTTTTATATTTTTATAATAACTTTGTTGAACTTGTTTGGCTTTCTTGTTTCATTGTTCGTTTCTTTTTGGCGCCGTTATTATTCTGGAATGTTTTCTTCACTGTCGTCCTTTCTAACGCCGGAGCACATGACTACAGTTATCTGGAGGAGACTGTGTGGTTCACGGGACGGTAGACAGTAAACTCCAAGAACTGACTCGTATTACATCGATAGGGTTTGATCCAGTCTACCGTTAGCTCCACCCGTTTACCCGTTCATACCAGTTTACGTTTTGAACCCTGCCCATTCATACCAGTTTACCTTTTGAACCCTGCCCATTCATACCAGTTTACGTTTTGAACCCTGCCCATTCATGCCAGTTTACCTTTTGAGCTCTGCCCATTCATGCCAGTTTACCTTTTGAGCTCTGCCCATTTATGCCAGTCTACCTTTTGAGCTCTGCCCATTTATGCCAGTCTACCTTTTGAGCTCTGCCCATTTATGCCATTTTACTTTTTGAGTTCTGCCCGTTGTTGTCAGTTTACTTTTTGACCTCGACCCATTCATGCCAGTTTAGCTTTTGACCTCTACCCATTCATGCCAGTTTACTTTTTGACCACTACCCGTTCATGCCACTTTACTCTTTGGTTAGTGCAGGAGATCTGTGTTTGGCCGTTGGTATTGTTGCCAGTGTTTTCTTACAGATTGAATAGAACAAGGGACCCATACATAGTGGTCTTGACTGCCCACTTCATTCTGCAGCCTCCATCTCACCCTGAGCTTGTTTAGGCGAGGTCTTTGGATTGTTTGACTGTAACCTATATCGAGCTTCAAACATTTCCCTGAGGTGACCCGCGGGTTGATGGGACGCTAAAGTCCAAGAACTAACTGCAGACGGTTCCTGGGATGATCCACTGGGTTGACGGGGTGTTACATCCAACGACTGCTGAGGGTCCCACACAGAGCAGAACTGTGAAGCCCCACCTCCATCCTCACAAGTTTTCCATCCGGCTGCCATGTGGCACGGTGTTGAATGCACAACCACTGGAGTCGGAACCCAATGTTATTAGCCTCGTCTGCCATGTGGCATGGTGTTGACTAGTGGAATGCACAACCACTGGAGTCGGAACCCAATGTTATTAGCCTCGTCTGCCATGTGGCATGGTGTTGACTAGTGGAATGCACAACCACTGGAGTCGGAACCTAATGTTATTAGCCTCGTCTGCCATGTGGCATGGTGTTGACTAGTGGAATGCGCAACCACTGGAGTCGGAACCTAATGTTATTAGCCTCGTCTGATTGCAGCTGGTACCTCGCGTTAGCAATGAATGCGCATCTTTACGTATTTTGATGGTTTTGCTCGAAATCCACGAGCCTTTTGCTCTTTTGCTACGCGTTAGCTTGTGAGGTAACGATGGCGGTGACTCCATGGGCTTTTCACGAGCAATACGGTCTGTGGGGTTCTGACTGGTTGCTCGGGTGACTGGCAGCCCAGAAGCCTCTATTATACAATGTGCAACGTTTCGTTACCAACGGGCCCTTAAGCGTTTCCTCGGGGAAAGGCGGGCAGAGGACTTGCAAGGCCTGCACACATCTTACGGCGTGCTGCGCGCGGCAAGGCGACACAGACCCCGCTGTGCGTGCACAAGGCTGGACTCACACGTGAAAACAGACTCGCCCTGCCAAGAGACCGACGTGTGTGCGCAAGTGTGGAACCTTGGCCACCCGATCGACCTCGGCCACGCACCACAGTTTAGCACGCACTTCGTCCACACCTGGCACCCGTTGCTGTATTCACTTTCATGCTAATAATACCAGTTAAATGCAGCACACACACACACACACACACACACACACACACACACACACACACACACACACACACACACACACACACACACACACACACACACACACACACACACACACACACGCACATATTCTTCTGGCTCACCAATAACTTAAAACATTCAATAAATTACAATAAAACAAAATTCCTTAAACAACAAAACACTCAATCGACCACAACATATAAATTGTAGGCAGCATTTATGAAGTAATATATTAAATCCAGGCAGTATATAATTCCTCACACATGCACGCACGCAAGCACGCACGCAAGCACGCACGCACGCACACACACACACACACACACACACACACACACACACACACACACACATACACACACACACATTCTTCTGGCTCACCAATAACTGAAAACATTAAATAAATATTATAATAAAACAATTATTCCTTGAGTAAACATCAAAACACTAAATCAAAACACTAAAACACTAAAATCGACCGCAACATATATAGACATCATTTATGAAGCAACATTAAATCCAGGCAATATATATATAATTTCACACACACACACACACACACACACACACACACACACACACACACACACACACACACACACACACACACACACACACACACGCATGCACGCACGCACGCACGCACGCACGCACGCACACGCACGCAAAGGAAAAAATCACACACGCACGCACACATGCACACACACGCACGCCCCCCCCCCCCCCCACACACACACACGGCACACACTCATATGCATGCACACAAGTAAACTGTCATGGGCAATACTGCACACAGTTATTATTAGTCAACTCAAAATTAAGAAAGTATGTTAAAATATCTTAAACCTGAAGTATACTGGGTTATTTTGCCAGTGAATTAAAAAAAGTAACTTAAACATCTATCTGGTCAACACTATCACAGGGTGAGTAAAGCTGAGCCTTGAAACCCACAGGGCCAACATATTAAGTAGCCGAGAATTTAAAACAGAAATAGCACTTGGGATAAAAGATTTTTGGTACACATTCTTCCTGGCAATCGGCACTTTGTATCATCGTCCCGACGGGAGTTTCTGAAACTGAGAAAAGAGGCGGTGCTTTGCGTCGTCTAAGATCCGTGCAGTTTTCCGTTCAACTGCTGTAAGGTAGAGATCGCTTAGGGAGTCTTGTTTTGCACCAATTATCTTTCCTGCCATCCCAACAATACGCGCCAGTTTTGCCTTCCCCTTCACACCCAGGTTCTCATACCAGACAACAATGTTAAAATTTAAAACGCTGTCCACTAGCTTTTGTACTCAATTTGTAACAGCTCACGACTAACATCAAAAGATCTCAGCTTTCGCAAGAGGTACAAACGTTGCTGCGATTTTTTTATAGATAAGATCTGAGTTGTCACTGAAACTTAGCTTATTATCTATCAAAGTACCTAAATACTTAAAATTTGACACCACCTCAACTGGTTCATTGTTTACTTTGACAGGAACAAATACATTTTTGTTTTCCTTGCATCTAGCACTAATTCTTTTGTCTTACCAACATTTATTTTCAAAAAGCTTTCTTCGCACCATTCATTCAAGAGTGAAACATGTGAAAAATATGTTTCCAGGGAGTATTCGTTTAACAGCAATCCAACAAGTGCCATGTCATCAGCAAACTTAAAGATGCAGGTTACAGCAGTTTGCAAGTTCATATGGTTAGTAATAGTATATATAGAAAACAACATGGGTGAAAGGAGACACCCTTGAGGTGCCCCAGAAATCAGTACGACCTCTTCAGACAGGTACCCATTCACACAAACACGCTGCGGTCGATATCGGAGAAAATCCCTGATCTACAGTACAAGGTTTGAGCTGACATGCAAATCAATCAGTCTTTTTAGCAGCACATATGGTTCAATTGTATTAAATGCACTAGAAAAACCAACAAATAAGATTCTAACATATGACTTAGCTTTCTCTAAGTGTTGTGTAATCAAATTCAGGAGAGTAAGGGAAGCATCTTCAACACCTCTGGAAGCCTTATACACACACACACACACACACACACACACACACACACACACACACACACACACACACACACACACACACACACACACACACACACACACACACACACACACGCGCGCGCGCGCGCGCGCGCGCGCGCATACATGCACACATACAGACTCAAACATTTCCAGCAGTCTTTGCAATAGACATTCACATTCTTGCACATGAAGTTCAATGTGCTCCATCTAAAAAGCACGGTCAGAAACATACTATCGGAATTTCCCTCTCCTTGTCACAAGCCAACCAACCCCTTCTACAAAGCATAAAGTCCACCCCCACCATAACAGCCAGTTTATCTGCATTTTTAGAATCTGATCCTGCACTCCAAGGGGGCACCAAGCCAAACTGCAGACTGGCCTAAAGAGAGAAAATGTGCATCGCATCCATTTGCAGGCTTCAGAGAACAAAAGTACTTTTTTGCTAGTTTGACTCCTCCGGTGCTGCCATGTTCTTTGCTCTTAAATGGCGGGAGTGGAGGAGTTGGTTAATGTACATGTGCAATAATCAAACAAACAAAGCGAAATTTAAACATATGTACACCGAGTCTATGTCTGTCTGTCTGTCTGTCTGTCTGTCTGTCTGTCTGTCTGTCTGTCTGTCTGTCTGTCTGTCTGTCTGTCTGTCTGTCTGTCTGTCTGTCTGTCTGTCTGTCTGTCTGTCTCTCTCTCTCTCTCTCTCTCTCTCTCTCTCTCTCTCTCTCTCTCTCTCTCTCTACTTTAATGCTCCATTTTTCTTAAAAGTACAGGCTGTTTTTCCATTATTATTAAAGCTTTACTTTTAATGCATTATGCCCCCTGTATATGCTCCACATTTATACTCTATTACTTGTTAATCAGTTTTTTTGTTTGTTTTGTTTGTTTGTTTGCATCCCCCCCCCCCTCATTTTATATAAATGTAGTGTATTTGATTATGAATATTCTGTCCTTTCTTCTTCTTTTTTTTCTTTTTTCTCCCTCTTTTGCCCCCCCTACCCCCCCTTTTTTTATTTTATTTTATTTTATTTTAATTTTAATGTGTAGCTTAGGAAAGCCTAGTTGTTAGACATGTCTTAATTTTGTTGTTGCTTTGTTTGTTCGATTTCCCCCCACTTTTTCGCCCTAAACGTATATGAACTAATATCCTGTACTCTTTCGATGTATTTTTTAGTTTTGTTGTATCTGAAATACGTGTGTATGTGTAGTATTAGTAGAATTAGTCCCTCATGGGCGAGGGCTGGATGTAAAAAGACCCTGTGTCTACTCCACTACCCTCGTAAAATAAAGTTTATTCATTCATTCATTCTCTCCCTCCCTCCCTCTCTCTCTCTCTCTCTCTCTCTCTCTCTCTCTCACACACACACACACACACACACACACACACACACACACACACACACACACACACACACACACACACACACACACACACACACACACTGACACACACACACACACACACACACACACACACACACACACACACACACACACACACACACACACACACACACACACACACACACACACACACACACACACACACACACACACACACACACACACACACACACGACGCATACATCAAATATAACAGGGCTGAGTCAGAATGATACACGCTGAAGAAAAGTCTTCGGAGCGGACTTGAAAGTAGTGATTATTACAGCATTTCTAATGTGTGATGGCAGTGAGTTCCAGATAGAAGGGCCAAAATGAGAGAAGGCACGATCATCTTTCGTCTTGTATTTATATAGTTGAAGTTCTAGGAGACGGGTGTCAGCACTCGAACGAAGATGTCGAGCAGGAGAATAGAGATGTAGAATATCACAGAGATAAGCGGAAGCAGAGGTGTTAATGGGACTGAAACAGAGGCAGGCAATTTTCTACGAGATACGAGCTTGGACAGGTAGCCAGTGGAGCTGAGCGAGTATTGGTGTGGTATGTAATAATAATAATGTACATTTATCATGCGCTCATCAACGCCCTGAGCGCTCACATGACACATATTAACCTAAATATGATATTTTATACACATGTAGAGCATAGTCCTACCAAAACAATCTACATAAAGTATTATAAAAACAAAAATAAAACAAAAAACGCACTACAAACACACACACACACACACACACACACACACACACACACACACACACACACACACACACACACACACACTGACTGTAGCAGAAACTGGGTACTTACATTAGTTAGGATGGAAATACTGCGAGAAGAGGAAGGTTTTTAGTTTGGCTTTAAATGATGACAGGGTTGAACAGTGTCTAAGGTCTTGTGGGAGTGAATTCCAAATGTGGGGTCCAAAGCAAGAGAAAGTGCGGAAGCCATGAGTCTTGCGTTTGTATTGTTGGATTTCCAGCATGCGGGTGTCAGAAGAAGAGCGTAGTGTACGAGATGGAGTGTAGACATGCAGCAGTTCAGAGAGGTAAGCAGGACCAGAACCATTTATAGCACTGAAACACATACAAGCGACTTTATACTTAATACGTTCTGAAATGGGAAGCCAGTGCAGTTTTTCCAGGAGAGGTGTTGAGTGGTGGTGACGGGATGCCAAGAAAACAAGTCTGGAGAGGTTGGATGACAGAATTAGGTGTACCCATGAGGAGACAGTTGCAGGAGTCAAGCCGTGAAAGGATGTAGGAAGTAACAAGAGTCTTGGCTGCGTCTTCAGTGAGAAACCTGCGGATTGAACTCATGCGTTTATGCTCGAAATAAACAGTTTGGCAGATTTTTATGACGTGCTTCTTCATGGACAGTTTTGAGTCAAGAATGAATCCAAGGTTCCTGGCAGAATCAGAGAAGGGGATGCTGTGAGAGCCAAGAGTAATCGAGTCAGGGAGGGGAACGGTAGAAGGTTTCAAGGAAGACGAAAAGGGAAAGAGAAGAGCTTCTGTTTTGTCGTCGTACTTTCCGGGATGCACGTTTTATGTATATTCGATGCACGAACTACAAGACAGGCTGTACAGTTTTGTAACCTCTGAAGCTTAGAGATCGATGAGAGTGGGAGGACGGCTAAGAGTGAATTGCAATAGTCAATCCGGGACAGTACAAGAGAGACAAGAAGAGTTTTTGTGGCATCAACTGTGAGGTAATGTTGCTGATTCGACGAAGTTCAAAGAAGGCTGTTTTGCATATGAAATTGATATGCTGTTTCATGTAGAGCTTTATCCATGTAAAAACCGAGGTTTCTGACTGAATCGGAGAAAGTAACAGTAGTTTGGCAGATGGACAAAGATGCAGGTGCGTTTTGGGGTTTTGATGAATTGAATAGCATTGCTTCAGTCTTGTTCTGAGGTTTATTGTCGGTCATCCAGTCACTGATGTCTGATACGCAGTCTTGATAACCTAAGACGGTCCGGTCTATGTCAGGTGGTTGAGAGGATCTGTGAAGTTGAGAATCATCAGCAAACACGGCAGACTTTTCTTCTGGCTTTTCAAGCAGAGTATCATTTGTCACGTTCTGATTGGCTGAAGCAGCTCGGGTGATTGGCAGCCTCGAATCGGCCTCAGCTGTGGCAGTCAGATGTTTTTCCCACAGGAAACGCCGCAGGCTGCATTCTCCTGGGAAAGCTTGCGGATGAGTAGCTCTACCCAGTCTAATTCCATCCAGTTATAGTCACAAGAGCCCCAAGAAAGATCTTTCTACACAGTACGGCAGAGAAAAGAAAGACTGCGGCAATTCAAACAAACATTTGACGAAAGCATTTACAGTTTTATTTACTGTATCCTAAAGGCTAAGGGCAGTTGTTTCCAGTGACGTACAGTTAGACGACAGTGGTTCTTAGGAAGTTTGGGCCGACGCAGGACCATCACTAAAGATGAACAATGGTTTCAGCAAGTGGGGCACCCTTCACACTTCCACTAACACTCTACTGTGGCTAACGCAGCCATCTGAGGATCGACTCATCAGCAGGAGGTGTGACATTGAGTGGGCGCCACACTCACCCGAGATAAACCCCGCAGAACCTTACCTTTGGGGTTGTCTGAAGGACCGAGTGTACAAAAACAACCCCCAGACAATCTGTGACTTGAAAACAGCAATTACAGCCAGGATAATATAATAATAATAATAAATAATTCTTATAAAGCGCTATTCTTCAACCAAAGGTAACCACACTGCGCTGTACAAACATCTTATCACAAAAACCACATTAACATACGTTTCAGCAAACAAAACCTTAATTATTGTAGCTTAAAATCCCGTTATCTCCTATCGAACAATACACACACACAACAACAACAATAACAACAACAACAACAACACCAACAACAACAACAACAACAACAACAACAACAACAACAACAACAACAAACACACACACACACACACACACACACACACACACACACACACACACACACACACACACACACACACACACACACACACACACACACTCACATGCGCACACCAGTCTCCGCTCGTCCACTCATACAATAATTAACAAAATATTAACTAATGATCTCAAACAACAACACCAGTTTGAATCTGTCTTATCACCCACCCAACCCGTGCCTCCTTCTCTTGCCTAGATCTCTCCCCCCCCCCCCCCTTCCCTTCCCCCTCTCCCTATCCACATGCATCCGTCTACATTCAACTGCCACACACAGACACAGATTTCTTCAGATTCTACAGGAAGGCCTGGGCAAACAAGAAGGTTTTTAGCTGCGATTTGATTTGAGACAGTCTTGGTACATTTCTTAGAGTGGCCGGCAGAGAATTCCAGAGAGATGGTGCCATGAAACTGAAAGAACGTTGTCCAAATGTTTTGAAATTTCGCTTTGGAATTTTGAGCAGCTTTTCATTAGAAGATCGGAGAGAGCGAGACGGTTCATAAGTGCAGAGAGATGAAGAAAGATAAGGAGGTAAAGACCCTTCAAAATGGCGGTCAGCTAGAGTTGAAATCTTGTACTGACAGCGAAATTTTACTGGTAACCAGTGAAGTTCCTTAAGAAGCGCTGTTACGTGATCTCGTCTTCTTTTTTTCAACACGAGCCGTTCCGCGTTATTCTGCACCCGCTGTAACCGAGTGATCTGGTCTGCTGGTAGACCTGTGAAAACTGAGTTGCGATAATCAAGGCGGGATATGACCATTGCCGCAACAAGTCTTGCTGCAGCGCTTTGGGACAGATATAGTCGGATTGACGCGATACGTCGGAGCTCTAGAAAGGACGCACAGCAGATGCTGCTGATGTGCTTTGTGCCAGGCTGTGTCCAACAAGGGCAAACCCAAACCCCAGGACAGTGAGACAATAGGTGTGTTGTTCATAACCAGTTAAACCTTGTAACCTGATCTGGGTGGCAGGGTCTGAAAATTTCAGGTCCGTCAAAAACATTTCATGACAGTTTGTGTTGACAGAAGCTAGCATCACTAGTATTAGAATTTGAGTTTGAGGCAAAATGTCAGTTGCCTTGAGGCAAAATGTCAGTTGCCTTGAGGCAAAATGTCAGTTGCCTAGATCCCAGAGAATGAGAGTAACGTCCTTTGGGAGCTTGTTTTGTGTGGTATCTAATGGTACTGGTGTTTGATCACTAGCAGCAGCATAAGCTGTCATCAGCTGGCAGCCAGTAAAGCACAGGGCTGGAGAATTCTGGCTTCTTTAGCTCAGGAACAGTTCTGTAATGTGCAGTTGGTGCAAGTAAAAAAACTTTTCTTTTTCCAATGTTTTTGTATTTCTTTGATCCTACACTCATGTCACAATAATTATGGTAGACCTGATTGTGTGCATAAATGTATAAAACAGGTACAAAACAGAATGTAAAGAAAAAGTAGCAGAAAACAAATGGAAAACACATGCACACAAGTGAAACTTAAAATATTTGGTTTGGCACATCATGAGACCGAATTTTTGCCCCTCAGCATTCCTAACAGAAAACAGGTCCTGCTTCATGTGAGCTGTGCATGTAACAGTGGCCAATGAAACCGATCGTTACAAAATGGTCCCGTGCGTATGATACAGTGAATTTCTGAAAGCCATGAAATGACTGGATCAGCTGTTTTGGCTGGTCTGCATCTGAATGGCTAAGGAGCAGGCGGGGTCTGAAAGGGTCGCAGACTTAAACAGAGGGCAGTTGTATCTGACTGTGGAATCTAGATTGCTTGATTGTCAGCAACACATATATGATAGTTTTATTCTACTCACTATTGGTTAATTGTCAGCAACACACATTTATGATTACATATAATGCAAGCTGTATTTTTTTTTTTTTTTTATTGCCTTAATTTATTTCCGTTTCTTTATTTATTTAGTTAAATATTGTTTATTTATGGCAGTGTTACTTTCAGATATAATTGCAGCTTTATCCTTCTGTAACATTGAGAGTTTGTCATGATGGGGTGTCTTGTGTGACCTGTTGACCCTAAAAGCTCTTTCACTGTGAGCATAAGACAAGGATCCAGGCAGGTGCAGCCATGCATGACAGGTAGCAGATGAGGATACTGGCAGGTGCAGCCATGTGAGACAGGTCTGTAGGTGAGGATCCTGACAGGTGCAGCCATGCATAACAGGTTGCAGATGAGGATTCTGGCAGGTGCAGCCATATGAGACAGGTCTATAGGTGAGGATCCTGACAGGTGCAGCCATGTGAGACAGGTCTGTAGGTGAGGATCCTGACAGGTGCAGCCATGTGAGACAGGTCTGTAGGTGAGGATCCTGACAGGTGCAGCCATGTGAGACAGATCTGTAGGTGAGGATCCTGGCAGGTGCAGCCATGTGAGACAGGTCTGTAGGTGAGGATCCTGGCAGGTGCAGCCATGTGAGACAGATCTGTAGGTGAGGATCCTGGCAGGTGCAGCCATGTGAGACAGATCTGTAGGTGAGGATCCTGGCAGGTGCAGCCATGTATGACGGGTCGCAGATGAAGATACTGGCAGGTGCAGCCATGTGAGACTGGTCTATAGGTGAGGATCCTGGCGTGGCAGGTGCAGCCATGCATGACAGGTCTGCAGATGAGGATTCTGTCAGAATTGAATTCAAACTTGAACTTGAAAACTGCCAGAATCCTCATCTGCAGACCTGATAGGATAGTAGCGTTAGGCGCATTTGGACCTAACAGCCAGTCCCTCCCATGCTACAAACACAAATAAACATGACAATACCACAAACAAATATTATAAGCACGATTAAGCAACTGGGCAGTTTCACAGTTCCTACAAATGTGCAGCAACATCAGAATTAAAGCCATGCTCAGCCACGTGAGACAGGTGTGTAGGGGAGGGTTTGATGAAATTCAGCATCCTGGCCCACCATGTTGTGGCTGAGAGAGACTCCAACGTCTTCTCCAGCTGTGTTTGATACGTTACACAAGCTTCCAACGCATACAGTCATTTTACATCCTACAACATCAGGACAGGTGCTGCTCTGCGTTGACAAAACAATGCTTTATAGGACTGGTTTGTTCAAAGTCTTTTGTTGTCGTTGTTGTTATTTTAACAACCTGAGCACTTTCAGCTGGAACACAGAGATTGTTTTGCCAGTGTATGTTTGTGGTAAGCCAGTGTATGTTTGTGGTAAGCCAGTGTATGTTTGTGGTAAGTTACTGATCACAATGGTCTTGTCATCATAAGATGTTTGTTTTTCTTTAGTTTAAATCAATGTAAATTTGATAAATGTACTGATGAATAAGTTACATTGTTCTGATGATGGTAAAGTTAAGAAGTTGGAATGGTTCAGTGTGTCTGCTGAACACTGACTGGCCATACTACAGTATACTGTGGCCATACTACAGTGTCTGCTGAACACTGACTGGCCATACTGCAGTGTCTGCTGAACACTGACTGTGGCCATACTGCAGTGTCTGCTGAACACTGACTGGCCATACTGCAGTATACTGTGGCCATACTGCAGTATACTGTGGCCATACTGCAGTGTCTGCTGAACACTGACTGGCCATACTGCAGTGTCTGCTGAACACTGACTGGCCATACTGCAGTATACTGTGGCCATACTGCAGTATACTGTGGCCATACTGCAGTGTCTGCTGAACACTGACTGGCCATACTGCAGTGTCTGCTGAACACTGACTGGCCATACTACAGTGTCTGCTGAACACTGACTGTGGCCATACTACAGTGTCTGCTGAACACTGACTGTGGCCATGCGCCAGCCTTGCGTTAGTGTGGCACTTCAAACAGTTCTTCCAAACTGCATAATGTCCATTGTCTGCAGGGAGCCAAGCCATTCCAGTTTTTATTACTAATCTATCGTAAAGCTGTCTTTAAACCACAGTGTTTGTACGTTGTCGTGGAATTTTAGTTTAAAATATTATGGGGACTATTTTTAATGACTTTTTTAGATTAAAATCCATTTTCGCAGACCAGCCTTGTTGGCAGAGTTTGGATTTGTTGCTCTTGAAGTTGTTTCATTTGACTGCCTCCAGAACTTTGCACTCATGTTCATGTAGTGTGGGTGGATGTGTGATTTATGAAATGGGAAAAAACAATGATCGTGTGTGTTGTAGTGTAATTGATTTTGCGTGTATGGTTGAGAGAAAGGGGTATTGAGGTAAGTGGAGAGAAAGGGGGGGGGGGGGGGGGAGGTCAATAGAAAAAGGGGTGGGGAGGTCAGTAGAGAAAGAGGTGGGGAGGTCAATAGAGAAAGGCTTGGAGAGGTCAATGGAGAGAAAGGCTTGGAGAGGTCAATGGAGAGAAAGAGTTGGAGAGGTCAAAGGAGAGAAAGGGGTGGGGAGGTCAGCTGAGAGAAAGGGATGGAGAGGTCAATGGAGAGAAAGGTGTGGAGAGGTCAACAGAAAAAGAGGTGGGGAGTAAGTAAGTAAGTTTTACACCCAGTCAGCCGGTACAGTTATATCGGTGTGGAGGTCAACAGAGAAAGGGGTGGGGAGGTCAGCAGAGAAAGGGGTGGGGAGGTCAATAGAGAAAGGGGTGGGGTGGTCAATAGAGAAAGGGGTGTGGAGGTCAATAGAGAAAGGGGTGTGGAGGTCAATAGAGAAAGGGGTGGGGATGTCAAAAGAGAGGGGGGGGGAGGAGGTTAATTGAGAAAGGGGTGGGGAGGTCAATAGAGAAAGGGGCGGGGAAGTCAATGAAGAAAGGGATGTGGAGGTCAGGAGAGAAAGGGGTGGGGAGGTTAATAGAGAAAGGGTGGGGAGGTCAATGGAGAAAGGGGTGTGGAGTTCAGGAGTGAAAGGGGTGGGGAGGTTAATAGAGAAAGGGTGGGGAGGTCAGTGGAGAAAGGGACGGGGAGGTTAATAGAGAAAGGGTGGGGAGGTCAATAGAGAAAGGGGTGGGGAGGTTAATAGAGAAAGGGGTGTGGAGGTCAATAGAGAAAGGGTGGGGAGGTCAATGGAGAAAGGGACGGGGAGGTTAATAGAGAAAGGGGTGTGGAGGTTAATAGAGAAAGGGTGGGGAGGTCAGTGGAGAAAGGGACGGGGAGGTTAATAGAGAAAGGGTGGGGAGGTCAATAGAGAAAGGGGTGGGGAGGTTAATAGAGAAAGGGGTGTGGAGGTCAATAGAGAAAGGGTGGGGAGGTCAATGGAGAAAGGGACGGGGAGGTTAATAGAGAAAGGGGTGTGGAGGTCAATAGAGAAAGGGGTGGGGAGGTCAATAGAGAAAGGGGTGGGGAGGTAAGTGAGATTAAGTTTAGTCACCAATGATTAAGTTTTTATTTTTTTAAATAAATGTGTTGATATGTATTTTAGCTTTCTAGAAAAGATGTGATACACTTTGTTAGCACCAATTAAGCTGTTTTTGATTCACTGTAATTGGTCATTTGTGGCGGTAAACATAACATGATTAGCCGGCAGGTGAATAAAATAATAACACACACACACACACACACACACACACACACACACACACACACACACACACACACACACACACACACACACACACACACACACACACACACACACACACACACACACACACACACAGAAGTTCATATAAGAAGTGTTGTTGTATTTTTGCTGGAACTAAGAAGCCTTTAAAACTTTTAAACCTCATCTGGGTTTGCGAGTGGCAGCTAAGAGATTCAGAGTCAAGGGTATTTATCAGCTGCTGACACGAGAAATGGGAAAAGTGGCACACGGCCATCCAGTAGTAAAGGGAGAGAAGTGAGTAATCGTCGATCCCGCGGAGAACGAGTTACTTCTCTTGTAAGCGTGAGAAACGTTTGACACAGTGCTGAACGAGGCCGGTTAGTGGACGGGTGGTAGTGGTAGTGGTAGTGGTTAGGGAACTATTTTCTCTCGTGACGTCAGCGATTTTGTGTGCAGATAGGGGGTCAGAGGTTACGAAGATTGTTTACGACATGACTCAAGTTTTTCGTCTACTGCTGCGTTCTCACCACAGTGAATTCGTAGGGACCATTTGACATTATTTTGCTATGTAAACATTAAACTTTTACTTTTCTATGTAGATTAGCATCGTATGCTTGTATGAGATTGTAATGCGGGTTGCTTTGGTTGATTTTATTGCTGTTTTAGCTTTACGATGCAACCCTATCGAGTTCATCCGAAATCAAAATGGTGGACCGTAGCGGTGCAACTGACTGAAGTAACCAGCTGCCGCCGAATGCGTCATTGCCTTTTTTTGTCAGTTTTACGAGCATAGCACCTACTTGCCCAATGATGCCGCTAAAGACTGAATTGTAAAGTTTGTCGCTGGATGAACCTTCTCAAGTGACTCTTCCGTGTGTGAAGGGGCAGGTGTTTAGGTAGCGATCTCAGTGTGCGACTTCGGCTCCGTTACGCTTGAGACATGCGCACAAGCGTAGGTAGACAGTCGGGTTGCGCCACTACCACCACCACTACCACTACCACCCGTGTACTAACCCTCTCTGTGTTGGCATGGTTGTGGGTGGGTGAAAGCCAAGAACAGTTGTGTGTTACGGAAGTTGCGGATGACAGCTAAATAGTACGAGCTTGTAAACTGTCCATTTTAAATGCATATAGTTATGTAGTGTAAACGTCGTTTCTCTGCTCAGTAGCGTGACTAGTTCCACTGACAGTCCCGCGGTCCCCGTAGGCACTGGCGGCCAGTTTTGCAGTTGTTCAACATTGTGAGTGCTTGTTGCATTTGATATTTATGGTGTGTACGTACAATTAACGTCTTTGAGGAAAAAGAGAAACTAAACGCAAATCAGTCATACTCCCGCGGTCTCAGTGCTTGGTGAGACGATACCTCTATACTTACTTGCTTATGTTGGCAGAAAACAGCTGACTTTCCGAACTGGTCTAATCATCAATTAATTATATAAGTAACAAGATCTAAAATGCACCGACACGCTATGAAGATGAAAGGCATAAATATATGTCAAATCGATATATATTATATGTTTGATGACATCTTCGGGTCCTCGGTAGTATAGTGGTCAGTATCCCCGCCTGTCACGCGGGAGACCGGGGTTCATTAGACGATCTTCGGAAATCCAGGGGACTGCACTCGGTTAAGTGCCTACAGGCATGGCCTGTATATATACAGGTCAAGGCCTGCGGGTGTAGCGCAGAGTAGTCACGCTTTTGTTGGGGGTACACTGAGCACGTGGGCAAGGTGACGGATACCCTTAAACAAAGGCAGAAAAGGCATCAGAAACGCCGATCAAGCGCTCACTGTTCGTGGGGAACATGCAGATCAGATAGTAGGTTCCCCCAGCTGGTAGTCTAGTATAAATTATAATAGGTCCATGCCTGAAGATCTAAAACTGTCGCAGATCGGCTCTTCTCAGCTGCCGTCTCCATTCAGGGGACTTAACTCTCTCGGAGTAAGAAAACACTGTCAAATTATCTTTGCCTGTTATTTCCGGAAATCGTCTATTCCCCACCGGGGAGTTTTTGTTTGTTTCTTTCTTTTCTCTCTCTCTCTCTTCCCCCCCCCCCCCCCTTTCTTTTCTTTTCTCCTTCTTTTCTCTTGTTCCCCCCCCCCCCCCCCCTCTCGAATTATATCTTGAGCTGGCTAAAACCATGGAGGAAGTAGTTTCGGATGTTTTACCCTTTTCAATTTGAGAGGGGGGGGGGGGGGGGAGAGAGACAGAGAGAGAGAACTCGAACTCAGTCCAAAACCTTATTTTACAAGGATTGTAGTTTAGGCCAGTCAAAAACCTAACAACTAATACTTGCTAAGCAATGATGAGTGAATAGTAAAATTACAACCGCAGTCGGAAGGACTGGGCGGATTTCTGTGGGTGTATAAAGTTAGTCACTGACATTTCACATGGCTAGTCACCGCAGTGGCAGTGACACTGGAAAAGCTCACTCTCTCTCTCTCTTTCTCCCTAGCGGTATTCTGTCACAACCATCCTAAGTAACTGCGTCAGTGTGTCAAGCCAGCACGAGATGAACTCATAACTTTATTACACAAGGATTAAGCGTGTGGAATCGAACTCGAACTCGAAAAAAATATTTTAGAAGGATTGCAGTTTAGGTTCAATCAAAAACCTGCCTAACAACTAGTCCCTCTGTCAATAATACTCAAGCTATGGGCGGCCATCCGTGATTAGAATCAATACGGAATGCGTGCGTGCGTGCGTGGTGCGTGTGTGTGTGTGTGTGTGTGTGTGTGTGTGTGTGTGTGTGTGTGTGTGTGT
>OY757552.1:20731198-20752496 GCA_963584105.1 Alviniconcha strummeri
TCTTAGTTTAGAGTTAAGACGGTATGGCTAGAGCCTCGTTACGGTCCGTGTGCTGATGGACATTATCAAACGGCGTGTAGATAAGCTGATCAGGAAAGAATGCATTCTGGTTAAAATGGTTAAAAGATTTAAAGGAAAATAGTGTATATCCTTTGGGTTCTGGTTTTGGCAATTTGATAGATCTGGTGCGCACACACACACAATCCACACACACACACACACACACACACACACACACACACACACACACACACACACATATCGACGCACCCCACAAGCGCGCACGTACGCGGCACGCACACACTGACACGTCGACACGCGAGCGCACGCACATCGACGCACACACACACATACACACGCGGACGCACGCACACATGTTCCTCACAGGGTAATACTGGGACCGAAGAACGGGTTTTTGAAAGCTGAAATGCATGTGGGTGCATGCTTCCGTTGACAGATAAGACGGGCTGAACGTGCCAATTTACGACCAGGCGATCCAGTCAGACAACGACCCTCCCATTGGCTGGGTCTTTGTGGCGGCCTCCATCACTCACTGTAAACTGTGATTGGCCGCGCAGTCACTGGTGGAAGAGGTACGGTGTTGCGGCACGTTTTGTCACTACGGCAACGTTTTGTCACTAAGGTGACAAAACGTGCAGCGATGCCTGCACGTTTTGTGACTAACGAGGTAGTGACAAATCGTGTAGGCATTGCACCATTTTTTTTCTTCCCCGCTTGGATATCAGTACATGTAGCATTGTGTCTGTCACATGTGTGTGTTTGTGTGTGTGTGTGTGTGTGTGTGTGTGTGTGTGTGTGTGTGTGTGTGTGTGTGTGTGTGTGTGTGCGTGCGCGCGTGCGTCAAAGAGAGAGAGAGACAGAGACAGAGAAGGAAAGAGAGAAAGTCAGAGAGAGAGAGAGAGAGAGAGAGAGAGAGAGAGAGAGAGAGAGAGAGAGAGAGAGAAGAGAGATTTGACTGATTGATTAAACTTTATTTCTCAACGATGAAGATATTAGCACAAAGGCCGACTCACATATATGCCGTTACTACAGTACAACTAATAACTAAGATATTCACAGTGAAATATTATGATAGAAAGATACAAATACAGCATCAACAACAACAACAACAACAATAATAATAATAATAACACATATAAAACGAAACAGGCGACTGCAACGGAAATGAAAAAGATAGCAGTGAAAAACAACTGGAGGCGAAAAAGTCAAAAATTTAAGTTAAAAAAACATTTTGGGTAATTTACAGAGAGAACAGGGGATGGGGAGGGATCAAATTAAGCTTAAGAAAACGGCAATAACAACAAGGAAAAGGAATCGGATACTAAATAAAATCAAAACAAAACACAACAACAATAATGTAAACAAATTAATAGGTAAAAGCTATAAAAGAGATATATAAATAGCGAGGAGAGAGAGAGAGAGAGAGAAGAGAGAGAGAGAGAGAGAGAGAGAGAGGAGAGAGAGAGAGAGAGAGAGAGAGAGAGAGAGAGAGAGAGAGAGAGAGAGAGAGAGAGAGAGAACGACTGTGTGAGACAGAACGAGAGAGAGGGGGGGGGGGGGGAGGGACAGAGACACATACGGAAGAACGAAAGACAGAAGGAGAAGAGTGGGGGGGGGGGGGGGGGGGTGGGGGGGCAGAACGAATGTGTGGAACAGAACGAGAGAGAGGGATAGGAGGGAGAGAGACACAGAGAATAACGAAAGGCAGAAGGACTAGAAGAGACAGACAGAGACAGAGTGAGGGACAGAGACAGAGAGAAAAAAGTCACAGAGAGAGAGAGGGGGGAGAGAGAGACAGACAGAGTCAGAGAAACAGAGACAAATAGAGAGAGAGAGAGAGAGAGAGAGAGAGAGAGAGAGAGAGAGAGAGAGAGAGAGAGAGAGAGAGAGAGAGAGAAGGAGGGAGGGAGGGTGAGCGAGAAAAACAAAACAAAAAAACATGTCAGACACATATTACGCTACAACATGTACAAGACGCTGCATGGAATGAAACACCACACCCAAAGTCAGTCCACGTTTACCTTCTGTCTCATCAAAACATGCCAGCCATTCAATCAAACAAGGACATCCACAACACACAATCAAACCACATTTTCACTCACTCTCTGTGTCTATAGTCATATTTCACACAGCTCACAGAGCTACGGGCAGCAGTAGCCTCGTAGCCTACTCAAAGCACATCAACACACACACACACACACACACACACACACACACACACACACACACACACACACACACACACACACACCCGCACGCACGCACGCACGCACGCACTAACACACACACACACACACACACAACACGCACGAGCACACACACACACACACACACACACACACACACACACACACACACACACACACACACACACACACACACAGCGAGGGAAGGGAAAGACAGATTCTAGTGTTGCTAGTGTTGCTGATTTGCTGGTTGTATGCTCGTAATGTTTAACCGAGTGAAGTATGTATATGCACGGCATCTGGCGCTGTGAACACGCTAGGTTTTGTGTGAAAATTATCATGTCAGTATAAAATTTCACTCACTCCTTCATGCCTGTATGATGCCCGTGTGAATTTTATATTCACCCATCATTGCTTAGCAGGATTAGTTGTCAGACAGGGTTTTGACTGGCCTAAACTACAATCCGGCCTTGTAAAACTATAAAGTTTTCGACTGAGTTCGAGTTCTCTCCCCCTCTCAACTTGAAAAGGGTAAACGTGACATCCGAAACTATTTCCTCCACTGGTTTTAGCCAGCTCAAGATAGATATAATTTAAGTGGGGGGGGGGGGAAGAGAGAAAAAAAGAAGAAAAAAATCTCCCCGGCGGGGAATTGAACCCCGGTCTCCCGCGTGACAGGCGGGGATACTGACCACTATACTACCGAGGACCCGGACAGAGGGTGAACATATTATATATACTAAGTTAACATATATATTTATTGATTTCATCTTCATAACGTGTCGGTGCATAGATCTTGTTACTTATATAATGAATTGATGATTAAACCAGTTCGGAAAGTCAGCTGTTTTCTGCCAACGTGAGGCAAATAAGTATAGAGATCTCGTCTCACCAAGCACTGACTGAGACCGCGGGACGGCATGGCCGGAACCCACAGCGGCAGTAACTGAGTTGCGTTTGTAGTTTCGCCTTTTCCTCAGAGACGTTAATTGTACGTACACACCGTAAATATCAACTGCAACAACTGCAAAACTGGCCGCCACTGCCTACGGGGACCGCGGGACTGTGGAGCTAGCCTACTCACTACTGTGCCGACGGATAAACCTCAAGCCGCCTAAGTCATTGTGATGAGGACGACAACATATATGCTTTTAAAATGGACAGTTTACAAGCTCGTACTATTTAGCTGCTGTCGTCCGCAACTTCCGTAACACAGCTGTTCTTGTCTTTCACCCACACACAACCACTGACTTCGTTCAGAACTGTCAGACGTTTCTCACGCTTACAAGAGAAGTAACTCGTTCTTCGCGGGATCGACGATTACTCACTTATCTCCCTTTACTACTCGCTGGCCGTGTGCGAGTGTGCCGTGTTTCCTATTTCTCGTGTCAGCAGCTGATAAATACCCGTGACTCTGAATCTCTTAGCTGCCACTCGCAAACCCAGATGAGGTTTAAAGGTTTTAAAGGCTTCTCAGTTCAAACGAAAATACAACACTTCTTGTATGAACTTCTGGCGTGTGTGTGTGTGTGTGTGTGTGTGTGTGTGTGTGTGTGTGTGTGTGTGTGTGTGTGTGTGTGTGTGTGTGTGCGTGCGTGTGTGTGCGTGCGTGCGTGCGTGCGTGCGTGTGTGCGCGCGCGCACGCGTGCGTGGTATTATTTTATTCATCTGCCGGCTAATCATGTTATGTTTACCCCCCAAATATAGTGATTTAAAAACAGCTTAATTTGTGCTAACCCAGTGTATCACATCTTTTCTAGAAAGCTAAAAAACATATCAACACATTTATTTAAAAAAAAAAAAAAAAAAAATCATTGGTAACTAAACTTTAAACGATATGTATTTTTTCTTTGACCAGTATGAAGAAGATAAAACAGGAACCTCTGGCTATGGCTCGTTTGTTGTTGCCTACTTCCGACCTGCTACTTCCATCGACCGTTTACATTATGTTTTAAAACGACAAGTGAAAGTTCAGCAGAAGACAATATTTTTTGGTTTCACATTTAATATTTTATTTTAAGGACATGCATGTGTTTTGTGTTAGTTTTACTGTAGCATTATATTATGTGAGACATCCCCCCCTGACATCTCCACCCCTTTCTCAACTGACCTCCACACCCCTTTCTCTATTGACCACCCCATCCCTTTCTCTATTGATCTCCACACCTCTTTCTCTCCACTGACCTCCCCACCCCTTTCTCTATTAACCTCCCCACCCCTTTCTCTATTGACCTCCCCGCCCCTTTCTCTGTTGACCTCCACACCCCTTTCTCTATTGACTTCCCCACCCCTTTCACTGTTGACCTCCCCATCCCTTTCTCTGTTGACCTCCAGACCCCTTTTTCTGTTGACCTCCACACCCCTTTCTCTGTTGACCTCCACACCTCTTTCTTCTTTTGACCTCCACACCCCTTTCTCTGTTGACCTCCACACCGATATAACCGTACCGGCTGACTGGGTGTAAAACACCAACTTACTTACTCCCCACCTCTTTTTCTGTTGACCTCTCCACCCCTTTCTCTGTTGACCTCCACACCGATATAACCGTACCGGCTGACTGGGTGTAAAACACCAACTTACTTACTCCCCACCTTTTTTTCTGTTGACCTCTCCACCCCTTTCTCTCCATTGACCTCTCCACCCCTTTCTCTCAGCTGACCTCCCAACCCCTTTCTCTCCATTGACCTCTCCACCCCTTTCTCTCCATTGACCTCTCCACCCCTTTCTCTCCATTGACCTCTCCAACCCTTTCTCCATTGACCCCTCCAACCCTTTCTCTCCATTGACCTCTCCAAGCCTTTCTCTCCATTGACCTCTCCAAGCCTTTCTCTCCATTGACCTCCCCACCTCTTTCTCTACTGACCTCCCCACACCTTTTTCTGTTGACCTCCCCACCCCTTTCTCTCCACTTACCTCAATACCCCTTTCTCTCAACCATACACGCAAAATCAATTACGCTACAACAGACATGATCTTTTTTTCTTTTCTTTTTTCCATTTCATAAATCACACATCCACCCACACTACATGAACATGACTGCAAAGTTCTGGAGGTGGTAATGATCAACAATGAAACAACTTCAAGAGCAACAAATCCAAACTATGCCAACAAGGCTGGTCTGCAAAAATGGATTTTAATCTAAAAAAGTCATTAAAAATAGTCCCAAAAATATTTTAAACTAAAATTCCACGACAACGTACAAACACTGTGGTTTAAAGACAGCTTTACGATAGATTAGTAATAAAAACTGGAATGGCTTGGCTCCCTGCAGACAATGGACATTATGCAGTTTGGAAGAACTGTTTGAAGTGCCACACTAACGCAAGGCTGGCGCATGGCCACAGTCAGTGTTCAGCAGACACTACAGTATGGCCACAGTCAGTGTTCAGCAGACACTACAGTATGGCCACAGTCAGTGTTCAGCAGACACTACAGTATGGCCACAGTCAGTGTTCAGCAGACACTACAGTATGGCCACAGTCAGTGTTCAGCAGACACTGCAGTATGGCCACAGTCAGTGTTCAGCAGACACTGCAGTATGGCCAGTCAGTGTTCAGCAGACACTGCAGTATGGCCAGTCAGTGTTCAGGAGACACTGCAGTATGGCCAGTCAGTGTTCAGCAGACACACTAGTATGGCCAGTCAGTGTTCAGCAGACACTGTAGTATGGCCACAGTATACTGCAGTATGGCCACAGTCAGTGTTCAGCAGACACTGCAGTATGGCCACAGTCAGTGTTCAGCAGACACACTGAACCATTCCAACTTCTTAACTTTACCATCATCAGAACTTATTCATCAGTACATTTATCAAATTTGACTTGATTTAAACTAAAGAAAAACAAACATCTTATGATGACAAGACCATTGTGATCAGTAACTTACCACAAACATACACTGGCTTACCACAAACATACACTGGCTTACCACAAACATACACTGACAAAACAATCTCTGTGTTCCAGCTGAAAGTGCTCAGGTTGTTAAAATAACAACAACGACAACAAAAGACTTTGAACAAACCAGTCCTATAAAGCATTGTTTTGTCAAAGCAGAGCAGCACCTGTCCTGATGTTGTAGGATGTAAAATGCCTGTATGCGTTGGAAGCTTGTGTAACGTATCAAACACAGCTGGAGAAGACGTTGGAGTCTCTCTCAGCCACAACATGGTGGGCCAGGATGCTGAATTTCATCAAACCCTCCCCTACACACCTGTCTCACGTGGCTGAGCATGGCTTTAATTCTGATGTTGCTGCACATTTGTAGGAACTGTGAAACTGCCCAGTTGCTTAATCGTGCTTATAATATTTGTTTGTGGTATTGTCATGTTTATTTGTGTTTGTAGCATGGGAGGGACTGGCTGTTAGGTCCAAAGTTTATTTGTGTTTGTAGCATGGGAGGGACTGGCTGTTAGGTCCAAATGCGCCTAACACTACTATCCTATCAGGTCTGCAGATGAGGATTCTGGCAGTTTTCAAGTTCAAGTTTGAATTCAATTCTGACAGAATCCTCATCTGCAGACCTGTTACGCATGGCTTCCCCTGCCATGCCAGGATCCTCACCTATAGACCTGTCTCACATGGCTGCACCTGCCAGTATCCTCATCTGCGACCTGTTATGCATGGCTGCACCTGCCAGGATCCTCACCTACAGATCTGTCTCACATGGCTGCACCTGCCAGTATCCTCATCTGCGACCTGTCATGCATGGCTGCACCTGCCTGGATCCTTGCCTTATGCTCACAGTGAAAGAGCTTTTAGGGTCAACAGGTCACACAAGACACCCCATCATGACAAACTCTTGATGTTACAGAAGGATGAAGCTGCAACTATATCTGAAAGTAACACTGCCATAAATAAATAATATTTAACTAAATAAATAAGGAAAAAGGGAAATAAATTAAGGCAATAATTAAAAAAAAAAAAAAAAAAAAGCTTGCATTATATGTAATCATAAATGTGTGTTGCTGACAATCAACCAATAGTGAGTAGAATAAAATTATCATATATGTGTTGCTGACAATCAAGCAATCTAGATTCCACAGTCAGATACAACTGCCGTCTGTTTAAGTCTGCGACCCTTTCAGACCCCGCCTGCTCATTAGCCATTCAGATGCAGACCAGCCAAAACAGCTGATCCAGTCATTTCACGGCTTTCAGAAATTCACTGTATCATACGCACGGGACCATTTTGTAACGATCGGTTTCATTGGCCACTGTTACATGCACAGCTCACATGAAGCAGGAGCTGTTTTCTGTTAGGAATGCTGAGGGGCAAAAATTCGGTCTCATGATGTGCCAAACCAAATATTTTAAGTTTCACTTGTGTGCATGTGTTTTCCATTTGTTTTCTGCTACTTTTTCTTTACATTCTGTTTTGTACCTGTTTTATACATTTATGCACACAATCAGGTCTACCATAATTATTGTGACATGAGTGTAGGATCAAAGAACAACAAAAACATTTGAAAAAGAAAAACATTTTTACTTGCACCAACTGCACATTACAGAACTGTTCCTGAGCTAAAGAAGCCAGAATTCTCCAGCCCTGTGCTTTACTGGCTGCCAGCTGATGACAGCTTATGCTGCTGCTAGTGATCAAACACCAGTACCATTAGATACCACACAAAACAAGCTCCCAAAGGACGTTACTCTCATTCTCTGGGATCTAGGCAACTGACATTTTGCCTCAAGGCAACTGACATTTTGCCTCAAGGCAACTGACATTTTGCCTCAAACTCAAATTCTAATACTAGTGATGCTAGCTTCTGTCAACACAAACTGTCATGAAATGTTTTTGACAGACCTGAAATTTTCAGACCTCGCCACCCAGATCAGGTTACAAGGTTTAATTGGTCATGAAGAACACACCTATCATCTCGGTGTCCTGGGGTTTGGGTCACAGCCAATGCCCTTGTTGGACACAGCCGGGCACAAAGCACACTGAAGGAATCAGCAAAAAGTCAAGACATTCAATAAGAGAAAAGAAATCCACACAGTACATGATCAATACTGGTAACTGAAGTCTCATCACTAGACTCCTGCATGTCAACAATGTGGTTCTCAACACACTGCTGTCTATAGTACATAGGACTGCACTCCAAGCAAAGCATGGGGAAGACTGTGTGTCAGGTGTAAGTACCCATTAAACTGCCAGGTGCATGCATTTGGTATACCTGTTATCAACCAGAGGATGCGGAAGACTGTCTGTCAGGGGGAAGACTGTCTGTCAGGTGTATGTACATACTAAACTGCCAGGTGTGTCTGTCAGGTGTATGTACATACTAAACTGCCAGGTGTACACATTTGGCACAAAGCCTCACTAAAACCTGTGCTGTGAGAGTGTCCCTAAACAAAGACATGTACTGGCTAAAGGAGGTTTACATATAACAAATCTGCTCACCACAGTTTTCGGTACTGCTGATAAGTGGTCTACTAAGTATCATGGACCATAATAATGATAGTAACAAAATGAATCCATTATGCCCAACACCCCTTCCAACTTTGTTGTGGGGGTGTCATAAAAATTTATTCATAAATGAATAACATTAGCAATGGGCAGTAAATACCAAACCATTTGTTCACAATGTTTATGAGACACGTGTTTAACTGTACGTCAATGGAAACAATTGCCTTTATGCCTTGAAGATACAGGACAAAAACTGTAAATGTTTTTTGGGGAAAAGGAAATTATCCAAAAGGTCTTAAAGCAATGATTGTTTCACAGTCACTTCTTGTATAACAAAACAGTGGGAAAACTTGGAACTCTGTCTTGTCAATAAAACATTGCATACATCCCATGTAATGATAAAAAACTTCTGCTACTTAAACAGTACAGTCACCAACAGCAAATCTGCTATGCATTATGGTGCCACAAAACAAACAACAAATATCAAGCCAATCAAAAAGGAGGCAAACATATGTGGTACTGTAGGTACAAGCCAAAATTCAGTTTATGGACACCTGACAATGCAAATTATGCATGCATAGGATTTTTTATATCTTACAGTCAGACTTTTAATTGACTAAAAACCAAACCAACAAACTACAATAATCTGTCAAGGATTTTGACTGTGGATTCACTTAAATCCAAGAATTGCTTCTTTGTGCACAACAGAAAACATATCTGATATCCTTAATAATATGATTTGGGTGCTTCACTGTTGATCGATGTGGTTGTTTTGACAAATGAAAAAGTTACACAGGCCCTCAAAAACAAACAAAAAACTTATTAACAATTTTTCACACAGTGCATCAGTGGTAGGAACCACTGTTTGTTCTTTCTTTGAATTCAATTAATCAACAAAACCAACGTCAGCTTCAGGGAATTAATATTTGTTTTTAAAAAACTCTTGTAACATTTAAAACCAATGTGTGCAAAGTTTCCCTTCCTTCTTTCACTTGTGCACTGTCTGAAGCAAACAGGACTTGCAATGTACAGCAACCAGACTACAGCCCAGAGTCCCTCTTCCCCTACCTCTCACCTGGGCTGCAGTCCCCTTTCACCTGAGCTGCAGTCCCTTTCCCTACCTCTCACCTGGGCTGCAGTCCCTTTCCCTACCTCCCACCTGGGCTGCAGTCCCCTTTCCCTACCTCCCACCTGGGCTGCAGTCCCCTTTCCCTACCTCTCACCTGGGCTGCAGTCCCCTTTCCCTACCTCTCACCTGGGCTGCAGTCCCCTTTCCCTACCTCTCACCTGGGCTGCAGTCCCTTTCCCTACCTCCCACCTGGGCTGCAGTCCCCTTTCCCTACCTCTCACCTGGGCTGCAGTCTTCTACCTCCCACCTGGGCTGCAGTCCCCTTTCCCTACCTCTCACCTGGGCTGCAGTCCCCTTTCCCTACCTCTCACCTGGGCTGCAGTCCCTTTCCCTACCTCCCACCTGGGCTGCAGTCCCCTTTCCCTACCTCTCACCTGGGCTGCAGTCTTCTACCTCCCACCTGGGCTGCAGTCCCCTTTCCCTACCTCTCACCTGGGCTGCAGTCCCCTTTCCCTACCTCTCACCTGGGCTGCAGTCTTCTACCTCTCACCTGAGCTGCAGCAATGTTGCTGTACACTGTTATGCAAATATTCTGAGGAAATGCTAACAAAACCAAATCTCACTGTGGGGACTATATGCATTTTCAACCAAAGGCAGAAAGTAAACGTCCATTTAATTAGAGACTGATGACCTCAAGATTAAGGGTCATGAATTCAAAATAACTGCCAAGTGTAGACAACATCAAAATAAAAACTTGTCATTAAAATTCTTCACTCAAAAAGCCCCGTTTAATTGTATATACATTAAGTTAAAGATCAAGTCTGTGGGTGATAGTATCGGTTGATGCAGCATAGCTTGTGAGCAGCAACATCAGGATTAGCACTGACACAGTGAGGTTCCTCAACCTTTTCCTGCATGCATTCTGTGCTCATGCTACCTGTGGTGGGTGAGTCAGCACAGTGAACAGTCATTTTGTGACTTTCATATACAAACCATAAAGGCTCTTTAAAACAAACTCTTCCATGTCAGGTTTTTACTTTTCTTGTGGCCTTGGGACAAAACACATTTTGGACAAATTTATTCCTAGGGGCATTGAAAAATCTCAGGATCTTGGTGAAAGGTCCATTTAATTAAACCTAACTTTTCAACATATTCATTCTTAATGTTTCAAATGCTTTTTATGCTTTTTCTTATTTCTTATTTTTATTTCACAGTTACAACTCAGATTCTAAACACCCTACAGTTTCCATATAATTATGTGAAAAACAATAAAGATTTGATCCAATCATTCAATTCTAAATTGCTACAGACCCGATTGTCTGTCAACAACTACAAAAGCTTGACTCTGACTGTACAGGTGTTGAGCTGACACAGACGATCCCCAGCTGCAGTACCTCAGCCCAGGTCACTGTGCGCACGACGGCCCCATTCTCAGCTGTCACCACCGGCCGCCTCCTGCTTCTGGTAGATGCGTGTACATGTCACACCCTTTGCTGTTAGGGACTGAAGCACACAAAAAGCATCAAGTCATTTTTCACTCGCTTTATTATATATATAAACATGCAAACTTAGTGTTGAGTCAACTGACACCATGTTTCCCTCCCAACTCACCAATGAGTCAGTTGACATCACGTTTCCATCCCAACTCACCATTGAGCCAATTGACATCATGTTTCCATCCCAACTCACCATTGAGTCAATTGACATCATGTTTCCATCCAAACTCATCACTGTCACCATGCTGCCATCAAACTGACTACTACTGTCCTCTTTTCATCAAACTTACCATCAGTATTGTCATCATGATATGATATGGTGATCAGATTTACTCAGGCTAAAAGCCTTTGATCTGGTCTTTGCCACAGCCTGAGCTGTTGAGGTTAACTCTCAACACTGATGTCACTGTTGGGGAGGTTAACTCTCAACACTTTGGTCACTGGTAGGTTAACTCTCAACACTGAGGTCACTGTTGGGGAGGTTAACTCTCAACACTTTGGTCACTGTCTGGTAGGTTAACTCTCAACACTGAGGTCACTGTTGGGGAGGTTAACTCTCAACACTTTGGTCACTGTCTGGTAGGTTAACTCTCAACACTGAGGTCACTGTTGGGGAGGTTAACTCTCAACACTTTGGTCACTGTCTGGTAGGTTAACTCTCAACACTGAGGTCACTGTTGGGGAGGTTAACTCTCAACACTTTGGTCACTGTCTGGTAGGTTAACTCTCAACACTGAGGTCACTGTTGGGGAGGGCAAAACACAGTAAAGCAATTCCTGTCTTGCCAAGCAGAGTTCAGCCTGATCTTCAAAGCCTGCAAGGAGGGGCGTTGTCACCCTCAGGTGGTGGTGAGTTCCAGCTGTCTACAACTCTGAAAGAGAACTGATGATGTTTCCATCAAATTCACCATAGTCACTGTGGTACCAATCAAACCACAGTCATTGCGTATTCACTGAACTCACCACAGAGACTGTTCATATCAGCTCACCATAGTCACTGTGTATCTATCACTCACCACAGTCATGTTTTACCCAGCTCACCATTTTCATGGCACGGACACAGCTGACAGAAAAACTCACCATTTTCATGGTACGCACAGCTGACAGAAAAACTCACCATTTTCATGGCACAGACAGCTGACAGAAAAACTCACCATTTTCATGGTGTTTCCATCAAATTCCCTGGTGATCAAGGAATCAGGGTTTCCCTTCTGGTCCTGTATCAACTTCTGGCCCTCCAGCTGAACTGTGGTCTAAAACAAAGAAAGACATGCTGACCCATGTTGCTGACAAACTATAACCATCCACATTCCCTTGGCTTGAGGATGAAAGACATGCTGACTCATGTTGCTGACAAAGACATGCTGACTCATGTTGCTGACAAAGACATGCTGACCCATGCTGCTGACAAACTTTAATCATCCACGTTGCCTTGGCTTGAGGATGATGAAGAACCGTTGCTGCCACTCACCATCCCTCAAGCTGACCTGTCCTCTGCAGCAAAGACTTGACACCCTCCCTTAAGCTGAACTGTCCTCTGCAGCAAAGACTTGACACCCTCCCTCAAGCTGACCTGTCCTCTGCAGCAAAGACTTGACACCCTCCCTTAAGCTGAACTGTCCTCTGCAGCAAAGACTTGACACCCTCCCTCAAGCTGACCTGTCCTCTACAGCAAAGACTTGACACCCTCCCTTAAGCTGAACTGTCCTCTGCAGCAAAGACTTGACACCCTCCCTTAAGCTGAACTGTCCTCTGCAACAAAGACTTGACACCCTCCCTCAAGCTGAACTGTCCTCTGCAGCAAAGACTTGACACCCTCCCTCAAGCTGACCTGTCCTCTGCAACAAAGACTTGACACCCTCCCTCAAGCTGACCTGTCCTCTGCAACAAAGACTGCAGCCATCAACCATTCCTTAAACTTGACTGTACACTGAAACAACTCAGCCATCAACACCGTTTGCTGCCTTGCCTGACAAAATGCTTTGTACAAGTGGATGATGAACAACTGTGATTACAGACCAGAACAAATGAAAGAAGAACTTACAAGTGGATCATGATAAACAGCTGTGATTACAGACCAGAACAAATGAAAGAAGAATTTACAAGTGGATGATGATAAACAGCTGTGATTACAGACCAGAACAAATGGTGTGGAGAGAAAGAAAGAAGACTTAGCAAAGGGTGATAAAGGGAAAAAGAAAGGCAATGTTACAAGTGTGCCCTTCATCATTTCATCAGGTGTGTGTGTGTGTGTGTGTGTGTGTGTGTGTGTGTGTGTGTGTGTGTGTGTGTGTGTGAGAGAGAGAGAGAGAGAGAGAGAGAGAGAGAGAGAGAGAGAGAGAGAGAGAGAGAGAGAGAGAGAGAGAGAGAGAGAGAGATCGCACTAGACATTTTTGAAACTGGTATGGCATCTATAATTAGTATAAGTTACTGAAAGTAGTTCAAAGTGGAAACCAATCACTGTAACTGGTCACATACACTGCCATTTCTATACTACTACGAGAACTCTACTAGCAAACAACCTGTTCCCTTCCCTGTCTAGAACACACACACACACACACACACACACACACACACACACACACACACACACACACACACACACACACACACCAAACAAGGCATGCACACACACACACACACACACACACACACACACACACACACACACACACACACACACACACACACACACACACACACACACACACACACACACACACACAACCACACACCATGCAGTCTCTTTGTGACATGTTTATTTGTTTATTTATTTACTTTTAAATGGTTTCTTCTTTTTTCTATTTTGTTTTGTTTGTTGAGAACTGTTCAAGTAATGTAACAGCCAGTATGTCTGACTGACTGCTGATTTCACTTCAAATATAATTATGGTTAACTTGTAAAATACTGGAAATTACTGCTTAACGTGAACCGTGTGTGTGTGTGTGTGTGTGTGTGGTGTGTGTGT
Organism: Alviniconcha strummeri; assembly: GCA_963584105.1. Lineage (NCBI taxonomy): Eukaryota > Metazoa > Mollusca > Gastropoda > Provannidae > Alviniconcha > Alviniconcha strummeri. The sequence continues at coordinate 20,745,345 of OY757552.1, forward strand.
GTGTGTGTGTGTGTGTGTGTGTGTGTGTGTGTGTGTGTGTGTGTGTGTGTGTGTGTGTGTGTGTGTGTGTGTGTGTGTGTGCGTGCATGCATGACCTGCTTGGTGTGTGCGTGTGTGTGTGCATGCGTGTGCGTGTGCATGCATGTGTGTGTACATGCAAAATGTTAAATTTACATAACCCTTTTTTCTTTTGCTTTAAAAAACAAAACAAACATTTCATTCAGTACATCAGTTTTGTTTTCAGAATGAATGCAAATATACACACAATTACGTCCACAACATTGCTACATCAGCATTGCATTTATCTTCTACTTAAAGCTGCAAAATCAACGGTAATCAGGTTTCCATACAACTATACACATTTTCTACACAGCACAGTGTTGTGCTTGTTTTACGATGCTGTGAAGAATAGTAAGAAGTAAGAAGACATAAACTACTCTTTATCTTAAGTGTCATCCCAAACAGTACAACTATAACAGTCTAAGTAGGGGTTGTTAGGTCACTACTTCTTCCAGTACTTATGAGCAATGTACAGTCTAGCACACAGAGATGAGAGAAAGGTGTGTGTGGTGGGGGGGGGGGGGGAGGCATAGGCAGATAAACTTAAGAGAAAGAGCCCCCCCCCCCCCCCACAGTCTCTTTTTCTCCCCTACCCCCACCCCTCCCCCCATCAGTTATCTGCAGTCTTTAGCACATTTTACACACACCACCACACTTTGCCAAAACACAACCCTGTCTCATTGTTGGAACACTCATACCTGCTGGACATGTTTTTATTGAGAACACTGATATGCAGATCCACAGTTAATCACTAAATCATATCAGCGTGCACTCCTTCTCCTCTTCTTTGTCTGTCACTCTTTTCGTACAATTCAGCAATTCACTATACACCGCCCTAGTGAATGTTTCCTGTCTATGCCTTTTGTGTCAGTGTGCCCATATTGACATGATTTTGTTGAATTAGGATGGATGGATTGACTGACTGATTAAACTTCATTTCTCAACAGTGAAGATATTAGCACAAAGGCCAACTCACATATCTGCCGTTGCTACAGTACTGCTAATAACCAAGACATTCACAGTGAAATATTATGATAGAAGGACCAGTCTTGTGCATGCTTTCTGCCCACAGGCAATTCATTTGGCTTGCTGCATCTCAGCCAAGAAATAAAATAACATGTGAAACACTGCTAACATAAACGAATGCTCATGGGACTGGGAGGTACACTGTGCATGTGTGCCTCTGTGTGTGTGTGTGTGTGTGTGTGTGTGTGTGTGTGTGTGTGTGTGTGTGTGTGTGTGTGTGTGTGTGTGTGTGTGTGTGTGTGTGTGTGTGTGTGTGTGTGTGTGTGTATGTATGTGTGTGTGTGTGTGAGAGAGAGAGAGAGAGAGAGAGAGAGAGTACTTTTAAACTCCATTTCTTTCAGAGCAGTTCCTTAACTATGTTTTGTCCCTCTGAACAATAAGAAGCAGCCCAGTCCATCTGACCTTTAGTGTCCTTCCATCCTCTGACCTTCCGTGTCCTTCCACCCCCTCAACTTCATCTTCCTTCCATCCTCTGACCTTCGGTGTCCTTCCACCCCCCCACATTCACTTTCCTTCCATCCCCTGACCTTCAGTGTCCTTCCATCCACTCACCTTCATCTGACTTCCATCCCCTGACATTCACCTTCCTTCCACCCCCTCACCTTCACTCCATCCTCTTGCCCTCCTTCCATCCCCATACCCCCCATTCAATCCCATCATCTTCTTTCCATCCCCTCACCTTCACTCCATCCTCCCACTCGCCCTGATATAACCGCACTGGTTGACTGGGCGTAAAACACCAACTTACTTACTTACCATCATCCCACCTTCACTTTCACGGTGCTTCCATCCCCTCACTCCCACCTACACCTCCTTCCATCCATGCACCTTCACTGTCCTTCCATCCCCTCACCTTCACTGTCCTTCCATCCACCCACCTTCACTGTCCTTCCATCCCTTCACCTTCACTGTCCTTCCATCCACCCACCTTCACTGTTCTTCCATCCTCTCACCTTCACTGTCCTTCCATCCCCTCACCTTCACTGTCCTTCCATCTTCTCACCTTCACTGTTCTTCCATCAGCAGTGTTCTCATCAAACGGCTGGTTGAGGGTGAACTTGACTTCTGACGTCTTGAAGGTGGTGATGGTCTTGATGTGCCAGTTGTCACCATCCACGGTGATCTCCTGCGTCGGCTTCACGCTGCCCCCCAGCTTCCGCATCACAAGGCCCACACCTGCCATTGCAACAGTGCTTAGGATACTAGTTAATGTTTCACACCTGTCATTGCAACAGTGCTTGGGATACTGGTTAATGTTTCACACCTGTCATTGCAACAGTGCTTGGGATACTGGTTAATGTTTCACACCTGTCATTGCAACAGTGCTTGGGATACTGGTTAATGTTTCACACCTGTCATTGCAACAGTGCTTGGGATACTGGTTAATGTTTCACACCTGTCATTGCAACAGTGCTTGGGATACTGGTTAATGTTTCACACCTGACATTGCAGCAGTGCTTGGGATACTGGTTACTGTTTCACACCTGTCATTGCAACAGTGCTTGGATACTGGTTAATGTTTCACACCTGTCATTGCAACAGTACTTGGGATACTTGTTAGTGCTGGATACTTGTTAATGTTTCACACCTTGTCATTTAGGTTTTACACAAAACTGTATGATATATAACATGTTATCAATCAGGTTTTGTGCTCACACAGCAGAGAAATATTGCATCATCAGGAACACAGCACATCACTCAAATTATATGAAAAGTAGTTGACCATAATCATTATGTGACAAATTTCTAATGTCAGGTTGGCTGAATCAGTGAATGTAGAACATGTGACACCAGCATTCAGTTGTTTAGTCACTGACCATACAGCCCTACCAATGCATGTCCAGTGTGTTTCTTTAGCCATGTCTGCTTCAGCATGCAGACTACAAATTTATAATATTGTGCTTTCAACGCTGCCGTGCCCTGGGGCCATTTCAACTTCTGCCCAACACAGATAATTAATTCACGTTTTATATCTTTTGTCTTCTCCACGAAATTCAAAATGGTTAAATGTGACTCACATATTGATGAGGCACAGCAGAAGTGTACATCAATGAGTGTAGACTACCTACACACACCCTTTTAGCATTTAGTATTAATTGCCACAAATCCTGTCTTTGACTTTGAGACCATGGTTCACAGTGCCTGCTACACCCTGCCAGGCAGCCCGCCTTCTGATGGGCCAGACGAGATGCCAGATGCTCACAGTCACATAGCTTGCCCTCTGGTTGCTTTAAATATCCTCTACCTGACCCTTGACCCCTGGAAGCACAGATCTGTAGGTGTAAGCAGCCCTGCCCTCCTCAGCCTTGACAAGAGGCTGCCCTGCTCTGTCCAGCCTTGATAAGAGGCTGCCCTGCTCTGTCCAGCCTTGACAAGAGGCTGCCCTGCTCTGTCCAGCCTTGACAAGAGGCTGCCCTGCTCTGTCCAGCCTTGATAAGAGGCTGCCCCTGCTAGGGAATAGTCTTCTTCTCCCCCCCCCCTCTCTCTTTCAGTGCTCGAACAGCTTTTAAAGTGTCTTGTCTGTGTCTCCTCTCCCTCTCTCTCGCTCACTAATTGCTAAGTTAAACAATATATATATATAGGTAGATAGATATATACTCTGATACTTTTAGTGCATGCTGGGTATTTTGGTGTTTTCATAATCCACCGAACTCTGACATGACTATAGTATGTTCAAAGTGCGTACGTGCGTTTTTTTTTTTTTTGTTTTTTTTTTTTTGCATGTGGATATACACACAGGGAACGTCGGTTCATGGGACAAAATTCTGTAGAGTCTGCAAAGATTTTGACTCCGGAAAAAAAATAATTTTAACCTTGAGGCGGGTACAAAGACTAGCTAGCATGTAACGGTAACCCCTTTTCAGAGCTCAGGAGCTCTTTAAAAGCGGTCATACACGCAATCGTATCACCATATGGAATGCATGCACCTGTCATCGTACAGCTGCTTGTAGGCTCACCGGTCTTGAATCATTGATTCCATAACTACAGTAAAACTGCACACACGACTGAATCGTGTGTGTGTGTGTGTGTGTGTGTGTGTGTGTGTGTGTGTGTGTGTGTGTGTGTGAATGCATGTGCGTGCGTGCGTGTATGTGTGTGTGTGTGCACCGCGCGCGTGTGTTTGTTTAAGCGCAATAGGATGGCGAGCGGTGGTGGTGGTACTCAATATTCTCCTGTCGAACTGTCCCCAATACCTAATTACTGTGGGGCAAGCTAGACAGGCAATTGCCATGCACGTGAAGTTCACGGCCCCAGTGTGGCTAATTATAGCACACGTTGCCGGTTAATTCTCAGGCAACACATGCATTCCTCCCGCGGATCTACAATCAGTCATGTTCGACCTCAAACTCCATGCACTGGTTTCACGACATCCTTCCTCCAGCGATGCTCGGAGCGTGGTTCAACCTCTGAACGCTGCATGGTCCAACACAAACTCCAAGCACTGGTTTACGACATCCTTCCTTCAACCACTGCCGTATTTAGTTACGCCATAAAGTCCAGAAAACTGTCAGCCAACGAGCATTTTGTTGTTGTTGTTGTTGGTGCTGAAACAGAAGTAATTTTGTTACAAACAACTCAAATTATATCAAACGTTTGTTATATAACTGACCATGTTGCTTACGCCAGCTCAAATAAAACCAAAATCGTTCGAATCGAGACGGAACTCTCTTTTTTTCTTCTTTTTTTTACCTGTGGTGGATGCCTCTCATGTTTACGTGCGTGCTTGGGCGCTAGGTTGCTTCCGCAGTCTTATCAGTACCCAAACCTTTCGGAAGGCGCTGAGCCCTTCAGCGGCGTAACTAAATCTGGCAGAGTTTGGAAGAAGGTGCCGGAAGGCGGTGCTCGGAGTGAGGGTCCACCAGTGCAAATCGTTGTGCCGGTGGCGTGCGTTTTGCGTGCTTCGTGTCACCTCAACCAAAAAGAAGAAGAACAAGAAAGCTAAAATCAACAAGAACTAGAGAGAAAAAAAAGCACAAATACAAAACAGCACAGTGCACCACACACACACACACACACACACACACACACACACACACACACACACACACACACACACACACACGAAAAGAAAAAAGTAAGAAATCGAAGAAAAAGAACAGAAAAAAAAAGAACACCACGGTATCGCCTACACAAGAGTCACTTGATGACCCCACAAAACAAAACAAAAAACACAAAAAACGCGCTAAGGCGATAGGATATCACAGGACTTGACATCCGATGGAATGTTTCCAGAGCCTGTAACCTGCGACGACGTCCTGCCCTCTCTCACTGAGTGTCTGCAGGAGTGCTGGAGTGCCTGCAGGAGTGCTGGAGTGCCTGCAGGAGTGCTGGAGTGTCTGCAGGAGTGCTGGGCTCATTGCGTAGACCGGCGCATGGCGAAAATCTGCAGCAATTGACCTTGCCTCTGGCCCCGAGTTCCGTGTCTAGTCCTGCATTACACGCTGTGAAAACCTGCAGCAGCCTAGATCCTAAACAAATAAAAGATTCAAAAGAACGCTTATCTATTAAGACATAGACACACAGTCTGCAAATGTCCGGGGTAATCCCCTTCGACAAGCGACAAAACGACACTTAAACAACAGTTAAACGGTTAAAAATGATGAAAAAATGAGATGATTTATCTTCTGTTTGGTTGAGTTTGCTGTTCACTGCTGGGAAGAATGTTGGCACGATCAAAATTCAGCCTGTAATTGTTCTGCATTACACGCTGTGAAAACCTACATCAGCCTATTTCTCTCCCAGAGTGCAGTGTCTTATTGCCCTGCATTACACTTTGTGAATACATACAACAACCCCCCCCCCCCCCCCCCCGCCCAATCGCAATCCCACCTGAGTTCAGTGTCTTAATTATTGTCCCTCATCATCAGTGTCTTATTTGTCCTGCATTACACTATGACAATCTACCCCCCCCCCCCCCCCATCAACGCCCCGGAGTTCAGTGTCTTAATTAATGTCCTGCATCATCAATGTCTTATTGTCCTGCATTACACTATGACAACCTACCACCCCCCTCCCAACCCACCTGAGGTCAGTGTGTTAATTATTGTCCTGCATCATCAGTGTCTTAGTGTCCTGCATTACATTATGACAATCTACGCACAGTACCCCCTGAGTTCAGTGTCTTAATTAATGTCCTGAATATCAGTGTCTTATTGTCCTGCATTACATTACGACATTCTAACCACCCACCCACCCACCCACCCACCCTATACCCCCTGAGTTTCAGTGTCTTAATTAATGTCCTGCATCATAAGTGTCTATTGTCTTGCATTACACTCTATGACCCCCCCCCCCCCCCCCAACACACACACACACACACCCCTCCCCTGAGTTCCGTGTCCTAATTATTGCCTTCCATCCTCAGTGTCTTATTGTTCCGCATTACACTCTATGAAAACCTACAGCAGCCTATTTCCTTCCCAGAGCTCATTAATTTTTCTTCATTATTGTCCTGCATTACATTCTGTCAAAACCTAGAGAAGTATATTTTCCTCCGGGTTCAGTGTCTTAATTACTGTCCTGCATTACATGCTATGAAAACCCGATCTCAGTGTTTTTATAACTCGGCAGTGTAATTATACGCTCAGTGTCTAATACTCCATTATAGGTTCAGAAGAAGAAGAAGAAGAAGAAGAAGAGAAGAAGAAGAAGAGGAGTAGGAGGAGGAGGAGAGAAAGAAAGAAGACAAATAACAACAAGAATTACAACAACCTTGCATACGACCCTGCCCGACAAGTTCGCACGAAACGAGAAGACTGAGTACACAAAGTTCGTCTGCGTGAGAGGAAACATAAATCATTTTTAATTATTAGCAGAAGATCTAAAAGCTAACTGACATCACACGGCTATGGCACGCAGGAGTACCGGCTTTGTACCATTTTTAGCCCAAATGTCATGTTATAAGGTCATTATCCTGCTGAAAATCCAGATTCCGGGTCCGTAGACGAAAAGGGCCTCGCTACTCCTGCGGCTTTACACACGGAAGAGGCAACCTACGTGGCCTTATGGATTGCTGGCAGTGGTCCGATTGACCTCTGTAAAAAAAAGGCAGCCCTCCTTTTTGGT
>OY757552.1:20752696-20760196 GCA_963584105.1 Alviniconcha strummeri
TGGTGAATGAGGGGGAGGGGGCTGATGAGGGACGGGGTGGAGGTGAATGAGGGGAGGGGTGGATGAGAGACGGGGTGGAGGTGAATAAGGGGAGGTGGCTGATGAGAGACGGGGTGGAGGTGAATGAGGGGAAGGGTGGATGAGAGACAGGGTGGAGGCGAATGAGGGGAGGGGGTGGATGAGAGACGGGGTGGAGGTGAATGAGGGGAAGCGGTGGATGAGGGGAAGCGGTGGATGGGGAGAGGGGTGGATGAGTGGAGAGGGTGGATGAAGCGAAGAGGTGGATGAGGGGAGGAGGGGCGGAGCGGAGTGGGTGAACGAGGGAAGAGTGGTGGATGAGGGGAGGGGTGTGGCCTTTTTCTTTTCTTTTATGGAGGGTGGGGGCGGGTGGTGGTGGCTTGGGGCGTGCTGTAGGGGAAACAAAACGTTAAAAAGTCTCGAATATCCAAATTTGCCGGTATACATTGCACCCTCCCCCTCCCCCTGTGCCGCTTCTCGTCTTTTGGCCAGGTCAACTTGTATCGGTCCTTTAGGTCAACTTGTATCGGTCCTTTAGGTCGACTTGTATCGGTCCTTTAGGTCGACTTGTATCGGTCCTTTAGGTCAACTTGTATCGGTCCTTTAGGTCGACTTATGTCAGTCCTTTAGGTCAACGTATATCAGTCCTTTAGGTCAACTTACGTCAGTCCTTTAGGTTAACTTATATCAGTCCTTTAGGTCAACTTGTATCAGTCCTTTAGGTCAACTTACATCAGTACTTTAGGTCAACTTAAAACAATCCTTTAAGTCAACTTGTATCAGTCCTTTAAGTCAACTTATATCAGTCCTTTAAATAAACTTATATCAGTCCTTTAACAGTTTTGAAACAGTCTGTGGCTTCAGAAACTGACCTGCATCGTGTTGTGAGACATAATAATAATAATAACAATAATAATAATAATAATAATGTACATTTATCATGCGCTCATCAACGCCCTGAGCGCTCACATGATACATATTAACCTAAATATGATATTCTATACACATGTAAAGCATAGTCCTACCAAAACAATTTACACACACACACACACACACACACACACACACACACACACACACACACACACACACACACACACACACACACACACACACACACACACTCACTGTAGCAGAAACTGGGTACTGATATTAGTTAGGGTGGAAATACTGTGAGAAGAGGACAGCTATGATACACTGAGCATTCTCCCGCTCTATTTTGCGTAGACACCAAATGAGAGTGGCGTGAAACAACACAATCCATCCCCCACCTCCCCCGCCCCCACCTCCCCTGCGGTTTCCTTCCTTCCTTCGCGTGTCCGTTACTAGTCCCGTCTCGGGGTCTGACTCGACTGGTTTATTTTAGTGATGGACTTTTCGCACTTTTGGTAGTCAGATTAGCGACATGACCTGTGCTGTGCAATGAGTGACACGTTCCCGCGGTTTGACTACACCATTCTGTCTGCTCTGTGCGTTCAGGAATTGAGCACGTGAGTAAGAATTTCAACGAAATACGTCTTTAGATTATTCGTGTCTAGCGCATGCGCGATGTGTGACGATGCGACAAAAAGCGGGCAGCCTTCCGCATACTCGCATTTCGTTGACTGAAAAAGACTCTGCAGACGTTCCAGCACAGTTTGCTTCTTCTTCCGAAGCAAATAAACTTTGCCGCCGTGTCGCTCCTTGAATCAAAGAAGGAGGGAGAAAATCAGCGGTTCCTCTCTTGTCCCGTCGGTCACTCCACCATGCTTTCTTTGGCTGCCTGCCTCTTCTTGGTTGGCTTTCCAACGGTATACGGTGAGCTTTTTCAGTTCCTGTTCTTTCTTATTCTTTTTTCTGCACTGGTTGATGTTCGGGTGCTGCCTACCTGCAGGTTTTGTTTTAAAACATGTTTCATTATGAAGAGGAGAGGTGTAGGAGTAGAGTCACAGTAAAGCCAGCCAGACGCGGCTGCTTATGGAACCAAAAACCAGACCACAGTGACAGTCAGTTGTTGGTTGATGATGTTTCTCCTTCTTTTTCTTCTCTCATTCATTACTGTCTTGTGCATTATACGTTACTAATCAAAAGATGAAAACACGTACAAGATTAGAACTAAAATAATGTGCTTTATTAGATTTTTTAGACAAAAGAGTTTTATCTTTTAGACGGATTATTATTAAGACAAAAATACGACATGAAGATTTTCGACAAATGAGCTGTTTGCAAGCGGCAAACGACAGAAACAATAATTCAAAATGAAAACGATGAGGTGTTTTTGTTTGTTTTGGTTTTGGTCCTTGTCGATGACTCGCCCTCCATCTTGGTGAAATTGTGCATCTGCAAAGTATACTACTTTTCGTTTTTGTTGTTGTTGTTTTTTGTTGTTGTTGTTGTTGTTGTTTTCAGTGTTCATTCATGTTTGTGCCACCACCACCCTTCTTCCTTCCCCCTCCCCCTTCACCTTTTCCTGTAAAATACTTCCGTTTGTTTGTTGCTTGTAAAAATGTGCGTACTACTTTGGTTTGACCTGCCCTTTAAAAAAGCACTCAGTTTATTCTTTCTTTTGCTTTTGTTTTTGTTATGGTGACAGTCACCACAGGTTTCATTTGTACAGTTTATCTGTCACTCACAACAGGAGATGGGTGTCCAACAGGATAGCATCCTGTCCGTTGCTCTTAACATTTTGACCTTTGCCGTGTTTTCCTAATACTGACAGTCACAACAGGTTTCATTTGTACAGACTGTCACTCACAACAGGAGATGGGTGTCCCACAAAGTAGCATCCTGTCCCCTGAAATTAACAACGCTGTGAAAGTTCTGTTGAAGGGCTGAGACTGCGCCTTGTTTGTTGACGATTTTGCCTCGTCAAGTGTGTACGGGGCAAGTCGTTAAACAGAGTGGAAAGGGCAGTGCAGTTGTGTGGAAAATTTTCAGAATGGGACTTCAGAAACTGGATTCAAGTTTTCAACCTCAAAAACAGTGTGCATACATTTTTATCAACGGTATGGAGTTTTTTTCCGGAGCCGATCCTTGTGGAAACAAATTCTATGAGTTGTGTGATTGAGTCCAGAGCGGAAGGACGAGTGCGACAGACAGCGGATACGGCAGTCAAGCAAAAACAGAAAGAGACGACAGCAGATTTCAGGCGTAGAGCAGTCAGGTTTATTTCGCAGCAGACAATTTTGCAGCACCACACAATGGCCTCTGGCATTGATGCATAACAGCACGGCGCGTTCCGCAAAGAAAACACGTACTGTAAGTAACCATGGTGCTTAACGGCCACAGAAACCATCAGGCTTATCAGGGACGGGCACGTACCGTCACGATTTTCTCCTTTTAAGTAAGTAAGTAAACATGGTGCTTAACGGCCACAGGAACCATAAGGCTTATCAGGGACGGGCACGTACTGTCACGATTTTCTCAGTACGTGCCCGTTACAAAAAGTACCGGGGAAAGGGGATGGAGGGTGGAAAAAAGTGTCTTTGCGTCGTTTTTTGGCTGAGCAGAAGATCGCGAGTTCATGGGAAAAAAAAAGCGTTTCGGGGCATCCTATAGCACGAGCAACAAGTTACTGCTTGTTGCCAGACACATTCTGACTATGGGCCTCCAAAAATGCCTTTAAAGTTGGCAGTGTAAAATTCGCAAATTCACTGTCACCGCCTTCCATAGTGAAGAAAGTACGCACCGGAAGTAAAAGCAGCCAAAGGACTTAAGCGATGCCGGGCAAAAGTCAAGGGAGTCAACAACCCTGCCTGAACCGCACAATAGGGCGAGAAGATTGTGTTAGTGACCTTTTTAAAACAATTGTTTAATTACCCCGTCACATGGGCAGCCATACGGAAGTCACCCACTATATGCAACTGTACAGTCACAAGTGCATTCTATAAGGTGAGAAGATTGTAATAGTGAGGGGCATTGTGTGAGCTATTTATTGTAAACACGCAGACTGAAAGTGATTTTTCTTTTTGCTCCAAAAACCAAAGAAACTCATTTGAAGCGACACTTGCGACATCGTTCTACATCGTGTCACACTTTAACCTACGTGGATTTATTTCACAACACGTCAGTTCTACATCATGTCACACTTTAACCTACGTGGATTTATTTCACAACACGTCAGTTCTACATCATGTCACACTTTAACCTACGTGGATTTATTTCACAACACGTCAGTTCTACATCATGTCACACTTTAACCTACGTGGATTTATTTCACAACACGTCAGTTCTACATCATGTCACACTTTAACCTACGTGGATTTATTTCACAACACGTCAGTTCTACATCATGTCACACTTTAACCTACGTGGATTTATTTCACAACACGTCAGTTCTACATCGTGTTACACTTGATCCCACATGGATTTATTTTACATCACAGATGTCAGTTCTACATCGTGTTACACTTTAACCTACGTGGATTGATTTCACAGTATAGATGTCAGTTCTACATCGTGTCACACTGTAACCTACGTGCATCTATTTGACAACACATGTCAGTTTTACGTCGTGTTACACTTGATCCCACGTGGATTTATCTCACAACACATGTCAGTTTTACGTCGTGTTACACTTGATCCCACGTGGATTTGACTGATTCTGATTACGCCAGTGCCTCTGATCCGCCGATAAGGAAAGACAGAGATTTAAGGCATGTGGCGAGATAGTTAGGGTACAGATCAGTGTGAAAACAGTTTGTGGTTTGTGGTGGCCAGGACTAACGGACGGTGGTTGACCTCCCGCTGACCCCGACTGTTTACAAGAGTTAAACAAACAGGTCACATCCACCCGGCCAACTTGAAGTACTCGTCATGCGTGATATCTTTATGTTGCCATAGCAGACATGTCACCTTCGGTTGACTTTGGGGTGGTGGGGTGGGGTGTGTGTGGGGGTGGGTGGGGGGGGAGTGTGTGTGCCGTTAGAGAAGGGGTGGGGTGGGGGGAGCTGTGTGGATGTGTGTGTGGGTATGAAGGAATAGGATAAAAATAGCGATGATTATACTTGTGCCTATTAATGTCTTAGATGGCAATCATATTAATGTGTGATACTGTTTATTTTAGAGAGCATTCCATAAGCAATATATATTGTATTTAATAATACTTTTTGTTTTAACCTTGTTTGTATGTCGCTATGAACTCTTAAACTACGAATCTTTTATGGTTTGTTTATTTGTGATTCATGTGTGGCATCCACATTTTAAGTTGAATAGAATAAAGGAGTACTTGACTGACACTGAGACCCACTGTACAGCAGCACGTGGCTAGACAGAGATCACTGAGTCCGCCTGGCCTATAAACCAGTCAGTATGTGCCTGACTAGCATTTACCGACACCGTGTAAAGCGGTATGTGCCTGACTAACATTTACCGACACCGTGTAAAGCGGTACGTGGTTTGCTAAAGGAACACAGACTCACCGTGTAAAGCGGTATGTGGCTTGCTAAAGGAACACAGACTCACCGTGTAAAGCGGTATGTGGCTTGATAAAGGAACACAGACTCACCGTGTGAAGTACTATGTGGCTTGCTAAAGGAACACAGACTCACATGTAAAGTACTTTGTGGCTTGCTAAAGGAACACAGATTTACCGTATAAAGTACTATGTAGCTTGCTAAAGGAACACAGACTCACATGTAAAGTACTTTGTGGCTTGCTAAAGGAACACAGATTTACCGTATAAGGTACTATGTATCTTGCTAAAGGAACACATATTCTCTATGTAAAGAACTATGTCAGGCTTGCTAAAGGAACACAGATTATTTATGTAAAGCACTATGTCAGGCTTGCTAAAGGAACACAGACTCACTATGTAAAGCACTATGTCAGGCTTGCTAAAGGAACATAGACTCATCGTGTAAAACTATGTGGCTTGCTGAAGGATGGCTGACGGCCACCGACAGTAGGCCTACCTAGAAGGTAGGTAGACTGACACAGACAGCACTAAGTGGCTAGCCTAAGACTGAAGAATCACATCGTTAAACCATCGTGTAAACCCGTCAGTATGTTGCTGACTAAATCACCGCCGGTCACTAACATTAAGACCTACTGCTTAAACCCATCAGTTCAAGTTATGACTGACTAAATCATCACTAACATTACTAGAGACCCACCGTGTAATGACCCATCACTAGGCTATATGGCTGACTAAATCATCACTGACATTACTAGAGACCCACCGTGTAATGACCCACCACTATGTGGCTAACTGACGACCACTCACACTGAGACCCACTGGCGCTGTACTTGCTTGCCGCTAGTTTGTCTCTGTTGTCCGGCCCTTGTTTGAAAGATGGAGAGTAGGTGAGTAGTGACAGGGCATGCCTGGTGTGTGTCCGTAGTGACAGGGCATGCCTGGTGTGTGTCCGTAGTGACAGGGCATGCCTGGTGTGTGTCCGTAGTGACAGGGCATGCCTGGTGTGTGTCCGTAGTGACAGGGCATGCCTGGTGTGTGTCCGTAGTGACAGGGCATGCCTGGTGTGTGTCCGTAGTGACAGGGCATGCCTGATGTGTGTCTGCATCTCGCGGCGCTCCACTTAGTGCCTTGGCCTTGACGGGCTGAGACCAGTGCCGTTCCGACGGCCGTTTCCTGGCTCGCCGCTTTTTCTCCGCTTGTATCCGCAGTGTCCCTGGTCTGCGATCGTCAGTGTAGATTCCTGTCAAAGTACACACAGTATACCCTTGTCAGTGTGCCATTATTTCCCCGTCACCGTGTGTGTGTGTGTGTGTGTGTGTGTGTGTGTGTGTGTGTGTGTGTGTGTGTGTGTGTGTGTGTGTGTGTGTGTGTGTGTGTGTGTGTGTGTGTGTGTGTGTGCAGGCGTGCGTCAGTCAGTGCGTGCGTGCGAGCGTGTGTGTGTGTGTGTGCGTGCGTGCGTGCGTGCGTGCGTGCGTGCGTGCGTGCGTGCGTGCGTGCGTGCGTGCGTGCGTGCGTGTGTGTGTGTGTGTGTGTGTGTGTGTGTGTGTGTGTGTGTGTGTGTGTGTGTGTGTGTGTGTGTGTGTGTGATGTGTGCAGTTATAAGCTGCGGTTCACTGGTATGCTGCTGTCGGGGGCTACGTTTGTGAGAAAATGAGGTTCGTGAATTTCAATCAGTGACTTGTATTTAAGGGAGTTAAGTTAAATGACGAGTTCGCCGATTGGGCAAAATGAATGAACGCCACCTCTTCCTCGAAGGTTATTTTTCTATGGACATCTTTGTTTCTCGCAGGCTCGATTTCCGATGCGGCTAGCAATATTTCTTCCGGTCAGCTCAGTTTCAACTCCCTTATGTTTCTGTACGGTCCCCGCGTATAATCACAGGCACTGATCGGCAACGTGTGTGTGCATGTGCACGTGGAAAGTCTTAAACATTGGCAGCCGTACTGTCACTTGTTCGGATACCCGACAGAAAATGCTGCAGACACTGGGTCCACCCTCAAAGACGGAACACAGCTGCTGCCAAGTGGCAGGGCAACTGAAAACGGTCACATACGTCAATCTCCCGTCACACAGGCCAATCTCCCGTC
>OY757552.1:20765196-20770904 GCA_963584105.1 Alviniconcha strummeri
CAAGAGGCGGCGTCTTTAACCTTCAGCCACGTCCTCTACGTCTGTACGTCAATGGCTTTTGTTATTCTTATTTAGTATTCTCTAACCCCATAATACTATTATATTACCATGAATAGACCATTTTACTATGGCTATTTTTGTTAGACCATACACCAACAGAAAATGCTTTCAATACTTTCACCCAAAGAGATGTACACAACCACACAGTTAAGTTGATAGGCAAAGACTGAGGGCCGAACAGCTAAAATTGTGTGCGAGTTGCGAGTTAGTGTTCGGTACAGTCAGTGCTCGCTCTTACAGGGTTCAAAGTGCCGTCTACTGTTTGTCTGTGCGCACGCGCGTGTGTGTGTAAGTAAGCTACCTCCTTTTTTTACGTCCAGTCAACCAGGACGATTACATGGGGGAGGAGGGGGGCACAAATAAATATTCATTATTATTATCACTGCATATATGTACATGCCACACACACACACACACACACACACACACACACACACACACACACACACACACACACACACACACACACACACACACACACACTCCAATCGATGTCACGTTGGCAAAGGTCTGGGTTTGCGGAAGGTCAAGGTTGCTTAGAGGGCGTGTAGATCTTGAGTGGACCAGAAAAGTAGACAGGGCCAGTAGAGGTTATTGCACTGAAGCAGAGAGAGTTTTTTTTTTTTTTTTTTTATTGATTCTAGCATCGATTTAGAACAATGGAGAATGCGAAGATGGAGTGCCATGTGGGTTGTCCTAGAAGCTTTCGAGATGAGAGAAGCTGCATTGTTCTGAAGTCTGTTTAGCGGGTAGTGGCGGCACCCAGAGAGACAAGCTGCATTGTTCTGAAGTCTGTTTAGCGGGTAGTGGCGGCACCCAGAGAGACAAGCTGCATTGTTCTGAAGTCTGTTTAGCGGGTAGTGGCGGCACCCAGAGAGACAAGCTGCATTGTTCTGAAGTCTGTTTAGCGGGTAATGGCGGCACCCAGAGAGAGGGGAATTAAGAAGGCCAGTCGTGTAAGACCGAAAGCGGAAACAAGTGTTTACATGCCTTAAAGAGAGAGTTAATAGCGGACTGAGCGGGTGCGACTAATGCCTCTCTTGAGTTTGTTGTGTTTGCTATTGATTGTGTTGTGTCTAGAACTGTGAGCCAACGTTTTACCTGTGTTTTAGTGACTTGCGTTTTGACCTTGCATTAAGTAACTGTGGCTGTGTGCTTGGTCCTGAGGTGACCCTGTGCGGGAGCTAACGTGGGCCCTATTCCCGGTCACAAAACGACTTTAGCCTGACCAGGCACACCAGGGAACAAAGTCTGTAACCGAATTAGTTACAAGTCAAAGTGCCCTTTCAAAGACCTTCAAGTTTCGCTGGCCAACCTCGGTAACCTACACCGTGCGGTGTTACAGTTATCTCCCCTGCGTCCTTATGTCGCCCGATTCTGGCTTGAGACAGCAGGGGCAGGTGTAAGTCAGTAAGTAAACATGGTGTTAACGTCCACATAAACCATAAGGCTTATCAGGGACGGGGATAAGGGCTGGGGAGCGGGTATGGAGGGGGGGGGGGGGAAGAGGGAGAGTATATATACCAAGCACAGGAGCTCCTGCTGCAACAGGTAATGACAACAACAATAATAATAAGTATTTATGTAGCGTAAAGTCTTGTCCGGAGACACTATTCTATGCGCATACACGCACACACATATACACAGGCACCCCCACACACGAGTGTATTGACTATTCAAACTTAATTTACAGACAAATAACAAACAGCAACTTGAGGTGGAGGAAGATAGCACAGCGGAGCGGAAAACATGGCAGGTCAGTAGCCGGTCCAAGAAAGTCACTTGAAAAAGCAACAAGACAAACCAGTCTCCATGGTAATTTGCTGCCATTCCCAGCCCCCAGCCTCCATTCCATCTAGTGCTACAATTAAAAATTTAAAGGCGAGAAATCATGCTTTTTGACTGTCAGTAATCACGTGACTTGTGTACTAAAAACCCCCCGAAGAGTTATCATCACGTGACTCGTGTACCCATAACGAAGGGTTATCACCACGTGACTCGTGTACCCATAACGAAGGGTCATCATCACGTGACCCGTGTACCCGAACGGAAGAGAGTTATCGTCACATGGCTCGTGTACCCGAACCGAAGAGTTATCGTCACGTGACCCGTGTACCCGAACGGAAGAGAGTTATCGTCACGTGACCCGTGTACCCGAACCGAAGAGTTATCGTCACGTGACCCGTGTACCCGAACGGAAGAGTTATCGTCACGTAGCCCGTGTACCCGAACCGAAGAGTTATCGTCACGTGACCCGTGTACCCGAACGGAAGAGAGTTATCGTCACGTGTACCCGAAACGAAGGGTTGCCCTTCTGCTGCTGCTCCTCTATGAGGGATCGGGGATGGCTCCGTGGTAGGGAGCGCCCTACTGGTGATTGAAAGGTCTCGGGTTCGAGTCCCAGCAGGAGTGGCGGAAGAATTTTCTTCCCCAGGGTCAGCTTTCTGTGCTGGCTCTTGTTTCTGTATACGTTCTATACCGTGTTACTGCAGTAGCACGTAAAAGATCCCGGTCATTCTGCCAAAAGTGCAGGTGGCAGGTTACAGCTAAACACACATGCACCCTACGCATGTGGCTTTAACTGAAGTGACACTGTAAACTGGTGCATGGTTGTACGGTACACGTAGAATGTGCGCCGAGACGGCAGCAGTTTGACATGGCATCAGCCACGTAACAAGCAAATAATAATAATAATGTACATTTATCATGCGCTCATCAACGCCCTGAGCGCTTACATAAAAATATTAACCTAAATATGATATTCTGTAAACATGCAGAGCATAGTCCTACTAACACAATCTACATAAAGTATCATAAAAAAACAAAACAAAAACACACTACAAAGACACACACACACACACACACACACACACACACACACACACACACACACACACACACACACACACACGCGCGCGCGCGCGCGCGCACACACACACACACACACGCACGCACGCACGCACACATTGACTGTAGCAGAAACTGGGTACTTATATTAGTTAGGATGGAAATACTGTGAGAAGAGGAAGGTTTTCCGACAGCGCAGTAAGTACTGACACCATTTCGCTGGGTATTCCAAAGGCACTGTAAAAAGACTAGTCCCTCAGTCGGACTCTCACGCAACAAGAGCGCAGCGAGTGTGCTCGAGAGCAGAGAATAAACAGCGCTAGGTAAAAGCGTTCAACAATAATAATAATCGCAGGGTACGTAGACTTGGACACCGGGAACCTCACTGCCCCTTCCACGGGCACAGGACACCGGGAATCTCACTGCCCCTTCCTGGCACGGGCACAGGACACCGGGAACCTCACTGCCCCTTCCACGGGCACAGGACACCGGAAATCTCACTGCCCCTTCCTGGCACGGGCACAGGACACCGGAAATCTCACTGCCCCTTCCTGGCACGGGCACAGGACACCGGAAATCTCACTGCCCCTTCCACGGGCACAGGACACTGGGAACCTCACTGCCCATTCCTGGCACGGGCACTGGACACCGGGAACCTCACTGCCCCTTCCACGGGCACAGGACACCGGGAATATCTCACTCTCTGTAATAATATAGTAATAATAGATTATTTATGGTTCCCCATCTCGTAAGAGTCCTGAGCACTTACACAGATATAAGGATACACTCATTTCATCTCTCTCTCTCTCTCTCTCTCTCTCTCTCTCTCTCTCTCTCTCTCTCTCTCTCTCTCTCTCTCCTCTCTCTCTCTCTCTCTCTCTCTCTCTCTCTCACACACACACACACACACACACACACACACACACACACACACACACACACACTACGAATATTTGCATTAATGGTAATGGATTGGTAAAACGACAGATCAGTTTGCAGAGGAGAAGAGATGGGTTTTCAGTTTTGACTTAAAAGAAGAGAGTGAAGACGAATGCCTGACAGAGAGAGGAAGTGAGTTCCAGAGCACATGTCCAATGTATTGAAAGGATCTCTACCACAGGGCCCTTCTGCTCAGCCTAGGGACACGGAAGATGAGAGTATATGCGGCAGATCGAAGAGAGCGAGAAGGCGAGTAGAGATGAAGTAACTCAGAGACGTAGAGAGGAGCCGTACCAGAAACAACGTGGAAGCAGATGAGAGCTAATTTGCATTGAATCCGGCTGCTGATTGGAGCCAGTGGAGTTCGTAGAGAAAAGGAATGATGTGGGCAGATTTAGGAACTTTGAAAATGAGGCGAGCTGAGCAGTTGGTCGCTCTGAATTTTATCAAGGAGAACCCGTAACGGAAACCTCATTGCCCCGGTTTCAATGCCGAAAGAAAAAGCAACGATAATTAGTGCACTTTAGCATCAAATTGATAGAAGATTGTTGTCACTTATTTGCTGGTGGTGTTTCCCGCATAGGAGCAGCCTGCGTACTGTGTTGTCTTATTATCTGAAATGTAAACACATGAATACGTACTGCGTACCGTGTTGTCTTATTATCTAAACTGTAAACACATAAATACGTACTGCGTACTGTGTTGTCTTATTATCTAAACTGTAAACACATAAATACGTACTGTGTACTGTGTTGTCTTATTATCTGAACTGTAAACACATAAATACGTACTGTTACTATGTTGTCTTATTATCTGAACTGTAAACACATAAATACGTACTGTGTACTGTGTTGTCTTATTATCTGAACTGTAAACACATACACACGTACTGTGCTGTCTTATTATCTGAACTGTAAACACATACACACGTACTGTGCTGTCTTATTATCTGAACTGTAAACACATACACACGTGCAGGTAATGCAACAGCTTCTCCTCCTTCTTTCCTTAGATGCCCACAATCATTTGCTGGTTATTCCGGCACTTTAGGGGGGGTTCGCAACAACAACAAAAGTCCTCAAATTGTTACACTGTCTCAAGTTCCTTCTAAAAAAAATCAAAAAAATCTAGTTGACTGGTCAGTGGGAGGCGCGTGACACAAAGGCGTCTACAGACGTCGCCTCTGTGCATCCTTGGAGAGAGAGTTCCAGTCCCTGATGGTGCGGGGTAAAAAGGAACCGCCTCCGTACTGTGTTCTTGTGGTGTGCAAACAGTTTAAGTTTTGGGTTACACCGCCTACTCGTTTATAACAAAGTATTAAACCCCATGCCAACAAGATCGAAACACAAGGTTCAAAAGCACGCGATTCATTAGGACAAAGCACAACATGCGAATTCGCCAGTCAAGTGGAACTAAGACACCTTGTTTTGGACACGAAAGCAACACACCTCAACCAAAGGTGTATAAGTGTCTTAGTTCTACATCTCATCGTTCACCGTTTAACTGTCGTCTAAGTACCATTTGCTGCGTGATAAAGGGGATTACCCCGAAAAATAGCATGTCTATTGTCCTGAAAAATAGCGTTCATTTGTACCTTTCGTATTTTTTTTTTTTTTTTTTTTTTTAAACGCTAGCTGTCATTCTTGTTACAGATCCCCCCCCCCCCCCCCCCCCCACACACACACAACAAAAAAGTAACAAGCCGTTTACCAGTTTGCCAGTCATAGCAATCAGACTATACGGCTTTTTCATATTCTTTTTTCCTGTATGCTAACAATTGCTATTTTGCAGGTGGAGCCGCTTGGAATATGATGGATCTCTTGGTAAGAAACCTCTCTGTCTCTCTGACGTTTAACTACTTA
>OY757552.1:20771104-20850647 GCA_963584105.1 Alviniconcha strummeri
AGTCCAGTGTCCCCCCCCCCCCTTACCCCTTACCAGAGGGTTTATGCAACATGTCCCCCCCCCTTACCCTTTACCAAAGGTTTATGCAACAAGTCCCCCCCCCCCTTACCCTTTACCAAAGGTTTATGCAACAAGTCCCCCCCTTACCCTTTACCAAAGGTTTATGCAACAAGTCCCCCCTTACCCTTTACCAAAGGTTTATGCAACACCC
Organism: Alviniconcha strummeri; assembly: GCA_963584105.1. Taxonomy (NCBI): domain Eukaryota; kingdom Metazoa; phylum Mollusca; class Gastropoda; family Provannidae; genus Alviniconcha; species Alviniconcha strummeri. The sequence goes on from OY757552.1 coordinate 20,771,316, forward strand.
CCCTTACCAAAGGGTTTATGCAACAAGTCCTTCCCCCTTACCCTTTACCAAGGGTTTCTGCAATAAGTCCTTCACCCACCTTACCCTTTACCAAGGGTATTTGCAACAAGCCCCCCCCCCCCACCTTACCCTTTACCAAAGGTTTATGGAACAACTCCCCCCCCACCTTACCCTTTACCAAAGGGTATATGTAACGTCCTTTCCCCCACCTTACCCTTTACCAAGGGTTATGCAACAAGCCCCCCCCCCCCCCCCCAACTTACCTATTACCAAAGGGTTTATGCAACAAGTCCTTCACACACACACACCTTACCCTTTACCAAAGGGTTTATGCAACAAGTCCTTCACACACACACACACACACACACACACCTTACCCTTTACCAAAGGGTTTATGCAACAAGTCCTTCACACACACACACACACACACACACACACACACACACACACACACACACCTTACCCTTTACCAAAGGGTTTATGCAACAAGTCCTTCACACACACACACACACACACACACACACACACACACACACACACACCTTACCCTTTACCAAAGGGTTTATGCAACAAGTCCTTCACACACACACACACACACACACACACACACACACACACACACACACACACACACACACACACACACACACACCTTACCCTTTACCAAAGGGTTTATGCAACAAGTCCTTCACCCCCTTCCCCACCTTACCATTTAATAATAATAACTCTTATACAGCGCTATACCCCGTAAAAAAATTACAAGCTCGCGGCGCTGTACATTATCAACATCGAAATCCGCTTGACAATCAAAAAAAGTACAAGTACTATAAATGCATACATCAATATCAAATAAAAAAAATAAAAAAAGCCAGGTTGAAACCAAATTTAAAAAAAAAGAAGTGAAGAAGCAAATGAGTACTTCGATATTAAAGCATTTCACCCACACTGAAATAATCACAAGTACTATAAAATAATGCATATATTAATATTAACATGACAATCAGAAAAAGCACAAGTACTGTCATGACAATCAGAAAAGCACAAAATAATACTGTAAATATTTTTTACCAAAGGGTTTATGCAACCAGTCCTCAACAGGAACTGACCATGTCAACAACACGGGTTAGCGTCTTTGTCAGTTTGTGACGGTGTTCCCTACAGTGGTTAAAACCTTACTGTGGACACAAGTTGCCCCACACAAGCGTTTGCGCGGCGAGTTCCCCACCATCTAAAACTACCTAGACTATTGTTCTTGTGGCGGTGCACACTTTGACGAAAACGTGCAAAGTGAGCGAAGTTAGGTATAGATTCCCGACGCCCCGTGACGTTACTAGTAAACTAATGCCCCAGCAACATGGCCTTTCTCCAATGGCAGGGGAGGTCGACATTAAACTGCCAATTAAAGGTTTATGGCCATTTTAAAAAACGACTCTCTCTCTCTCTCTCTCTCTCTCTCTCTCTCTCTCTCTCTCTCTCTCTCTCTCTCTCTCTCTCTCTCTGTGTACACTGAGTCATAGGACGCGTGTGGCGGGGTCGTGCGGGCACAGGCCGCCCAAGGTAAAACAACACAAGCGCCGCTAGTGTGTATCATCAGGCCACCTGTGACAGTGCCCACACCTGAAGAGTTCCAACCGAAACCAGTGACCGGTCACTCCGCCACCGTCGTTCACTGGACCCCAAGCCAGAGCGTAAGCCAAAATCGATGTTGCTAACCCCCCCCTCCCCCCCCCATCCTCACACCCCAGCTGTCACTAGGGAGCACTGAGAACTACCTGCCTTGGCACACTGACGGCTAGGGCACGAGCAACTACAGAACTCCAGCCGGAAGGCGGGGTTGGCAGAAGGTGACGTAGAGGGCAGGAGTGTCGTCATTAGGCTCTGCCAGTAATGTGGGTAATACTGCATCTCTCGCCCTTAGTCACTAGGCTCTGCCAGCAATGTGGGTAATACTGCATCTCTCGCCCTTAGTCACTAGGCTCTGCCAGCAATGTGGGTAATACTGCATCTCTCGCCCTTAGTCACTAGGCTCTGCCAGCAATGTGGGTAATACTGCATCTCTCGCCCTTAGTCACTAGGCTCTGCCAGCAATGTGGGTAATACTGCATCTCTCGCCCTTAATCATTAGGCTCTGCCAGCAACGTGGGTAATACTGCATCTCTCAACCCAAGTCATTAGGCTCTGCCAGCAATGTGGGTAATACTGCATCTCTCAACCAAAGTCATTATCTTCTGCCAGCAATGTGGGTAATACTGCATCTCTCACCCTTAGTCATTAGGCTCTGCCAGCAATGTGGGTAATACTGCATCTCTCACCCCAAGTAAGTAAGTAAGTTGGTGTTTTACACCCAGTCAACCAGTGCGGTTATATCAGGGCGATCTCTCACCCCAAGTAAGTAAGTAAGTTGGTGTTTTACACCCAGTCAACCAGTGCGGTTATATCAGGGCGATCTCTCACCCCAAGTAAGTAAGTAAGTTGGTGTTTTACACCCAGTCAACCAGTGCGGTTATATCAGGGCGATCTCTCACCCCAAGTAAGTAAGTAAGTTGGTGTTTTACACCCAGTCAACCAGTGCGGTTATATCAGGGCGATCTCTCACCCCAAGTAAGTAAGTAAGTTGGTGTTTTACACCCAGTCAACCAGTGCGGTTATATCAGGGCGATCTCTCACCCCAAGTAAGTAAGTAAGTTGGTGTTTTACACCCAGTCAACCAGTGCGGTTATATCAGGGCGATCTCTCACCCCAAGTAAGTAAGTAAGTTGGTGTTTTACACCCAGTCAACCAGTGCGGTTATATCAGGGCGATCTCTCACCCCAAGTAAGTAAGTAAGTTGGTGTTTTACACCCAGTCAACCAGTGTGGTTATATCAGGGCGATCTCTCACCCCAAGTCATTAAGCTGTGCTACAGCGCTAGCAATGTGGGTAATACTGCATATCTCACCCAAAGTCAGAAAATCTACTAATTATTGAGAATAATGTTATTCCATTACTGGAATATTGGAACATTCAAATTACTCCATGCTGACTGACTCAGTGACTGGAGTGTTGCCACACTGACATCACTCCATGACTGGAGTGTTGCCACATTCCCATCACTCCACAACTGGAGTGTTGCCATGTTCCTATCACTCCACAAGGCACAACTGGAGTGCTGCCACATTCCTGTCACTCCACAACTGGAGTGTTGCCACATTCCCATCACTCCACAACTGGAGTGTTGCCACATTCCTATCACTCCACTAGTCTTGCAACATTCCTTTCACTCCACAACTGGAGTGTGGCCACATTCCTGATGAAGATTACTCCACAATTGGAGCGTGGCCATATTCCTGGTGGAGATTACTCCACAACTGGAGTGTGGCCACATTCCTGATGGAGATTACTCCACAACTAGAGTGTGACACATTCAGACATGGATGGATGGTGATCTCTGCAGCAGAACTGGTTGTGAGCCTGTGTGACCTGATGGTTACATGGTAAGCAGATTGATGTTGGTTCGAGTCCACTTCAGCTCTGCTTTTTCTATAAAAAAATGTGGTGTATGGACACTATCTGAGATAGTATCTCTAATTGTAACTTTGCAATAAAATATGAAAAGAGCTCACACAGCACTGCCCATCTTAATGCAGGATCATTCTGAGGATTGACAGTGTAGGGTTAGGTATAAAAACATCAAAGATTCAAACAAACCTAAAACAACAAGAAGCAACAAAGACATCTAATAATATCAAAAACTGTGAGCAGCTGAATGTCAGCATCACTATTACTAATACTATGAGTCTATGAGAGAGAGAGAGAGAGAGAGAGAGAGAGAGAGAGAGAGAGAGAGAGAGAGAGAGAGAGAGAGAGAGAGAGAGAGTAATATACTAATAAATAGACTTTATTTTATTGGGTAGTAGTAGTACTAGTAGTAGTACAGTAGTAGAATACACAGAGAGAGGGATGGGGGGGGGGGGGGGGGGGGGGGGCGTCTGGAGGACAAATAATCCAAAATCTTTCCATAAAATGTACAAGCCTATTTTCGAACTAAAGTGGGGCAGATGTTCTATGTAGGTCGCCTCACATACAGTAAAATGTTGTCATTGACCCCATAACCAAGCGCAGCTCTAAACAAAAAATTAAAAAAATCTGCTACCAGTACCACGTACTTGCTACATTTTATATAGTTTGCTTTTAACAGCAGCCTCATCGCCAATTAGGTGACCACGTACAGAAAAGGAAACATTCAAAGAAAAACTCCGCGTGCAGACGTCAGTAACTGAAGCAGAACTGAAGCAGCGTGCACGAGAGGCAGCGTCATTGTTTACATCAGCACAGCCACGAGACTCCCGCTTTTTTCTTTCTTTTACACAAAGGGAAGCGCACGGCACTACAAGCGGCCTTACCTTGCAAACTACGCCAACCACACCACGGTTAACACGCTGACCAGTCCACCAACTACCATTTTGGATTTCTGAAACCTGTCTCAGTCGTCGATCGCGATGTCACAGCGAACAAAACACTGCAGCGCGTTTGCAGACGTTGACACCCCTTTTCTCGTGGTTGAACCATGCATATGACGTCATGTAAACACATTTCTAAAAATAGGTCAAATAATCATTTTTTTTCCCCCTGACTTATGTTCATAGCAATAGTTGCTTCTGAAATTTGTCAAAGAAAAAAACAAATTGTAGTTTTATTGTTAAAATAGATATATGTCATACGTGCAAATAGTTCTGATCGTATCTAGGTCAGTTGAAACAAAAAGTAGGTTTGGAGGCGCCATATTTTCGCGCCATATTTTTCTCACTGTCACCCTGACGGTACACGAATGGAATGGTCAACCTTTCTCCTTTTCAAGACAAGAAACATTTCAAGCCGTTAATATGGCGAAGTTGAAAAAATCAGTTCTAAGTGCAAAAAAAGTATACGCAATCTAAAAGCATTTCCATAAGAAATAGTAACAGTGAACCTCCGTGGGAACAAAAGCTTTTGCTGAGACACAGAACCGGAAGTCCTTACAGGTCTCATAGCCGTCCATGCTGGAAAACAACACTGGAGTGTAGGACAGATCGAAGCATTTTCTGGAAAAAATGAGCGACATTCAAGAGTATCCAGATGTCGTCCAGGAAGTCAGGGGAGCTTTGGTTAGTAGTTATTTGGGTATCTTATGTTTTCTTTTGCTGCCTTCTGCCCAAACGTCTATCACTGCATGTGAAGTCACTAAGAGTAAGAATTAAGATCATGACGCTTGTTACTAAATCGTAGAGCTTTCGGTATGAGGAGGCAGAACAGCCGGCAGCATAGACACACGGATAACGCAATGTTGAATTCAGAGGCTTAGGACGTATGTCGTACAGCAAAAGAAATCAGTAAGAATTACCCAATAGGACATTTTAGAAGTCAGTAGAACTAGAACGTGATCAGAATGACAAAACATAAGGGGCCAAATCTTCAGTGGGGGGGTGGGGGGGGGGGGATAATGCCAATGGCAACACTTACAGTGTCAGGAAAACATCTCAAATTGTCAGTGTGATGTTTTGAAGTCATACATTATAGTAATACAAGCTTGTAAAACTAAAATGCACAGTTATGAATTCAGGTATTTCAGGCAAATTCAGCTCAGGCTGCAGTTAGTGATTCAGGAAGGGTGTATCACTGTAGTGTTTATGGTCTTAAATGTTGCATTATAATCCTTTGAAATGACTAAAAATATATATATTCTTATCAAAGTTTTAAATATGTACTAATTCTCTACTATACATCATTTAATTCAAACTCTTTGAGGTATTCGCATCCAGATCAAAGATGCAACAAATTTACATGCACTGATGCAGAAGGACACATCATCAGTAACTAACACAACACTAGCAGGGGTTGCAAAGAAAATGCATACACATTTTAGAACTTGCATACAGCAGATGTAATGTCTTGGGGGGGAAATGTGGACAACCAAATATGATGCTACACACACTGACTGGTGACACTGATAAGGATCCTCGCATACCTAGTACTTTAGTAGAAATTCTGTCTCGCATGCATACTGCAGAATTCTGTGCAAGCCTACTTCCAGTATCCTCAAGATCAGGACCCTCCATGGAAATATCTTCTTTCTTTACCTACAGTGTCTGATGGTATGACTGATTCCTGGCTGGTTTGTTGACCTTGAGTAGGCTGCCTATTGTCAACCAGCTCAGAGCTGGTGGAAGGACCTGGCTGATCTAATAAATATAGTCAGGACTGCAGAAAAACCAAATGAATGTTGCCCACATTGCCTTTTGCAGCATAATGCTGAGTTGCGACATGTGGTCGGTCCTGTACATATATGAATGGCAGAAAGCTAGTTATGTATGTGGAAACTGACATGGGCAGTGAACTATCATAGAATGTTGTGGAATAATTAAAATCCCCCCCCCCCCAAAAAAAAAAAACAACAACAACACACACACACAAAAAAGAAGAAGACTGGTTCGTTATTTTCTTTTCCGTACTGACCTCCCCTATTTGTGCAGAATCCTGGACGATTGAAGCTACAGCGCAACAGCATTATTTTCAAGAACAACAAGACAGGCAAAGTGGACCAGTTCCAGAGCTCGGAGTTGGACAAGTGTCAGTGGCTGAAACGCGCCAGGGGACACTGCCTGAAACTGGTGCTCAAGAGTGGCAACATTCACAGATACGATGGATTCAAAGAAACGGTAAGGCTTCAAGAGAGGTTTCAATTTGAGGGCTGCCCATGACCCCAGCAGCTTCAGCCAACCTCAGTGTCCCAGTGTTTTGTGTGAAAAGCCTGAAAAGCTGCCATCTTTGGCCAACAAGCTGAAGTATAAAAAAAAAGAAAAAAAGAACCAGTGCAAGAGACTGGTGGATTCAGAGCAAGACCTTCATAGTGAGAAGTCTCACTGTTACAATCAAATGAGGCAAATTAGAATTTACATTTGTTTAACCCACTTGGCCCCAGACAAGCCAATGCCCTTTCGCAACGAAATCCTTTGCGAAAGGAAGTAACTGTGTCAAATGATCCTGGTATACAAGTTTACAACTTAATTTTTTTTTAATAAGCACCAAACGAAAGTTTCAGCTCACTTCATATTTTCCCCAGTTTGCGAATACAGTGTTCTTGTATACCCAACAGGTTTTGATTTTTTTCACTAAAAAATAAAAGCATAAAAAAAAAAATCCCAAGTCTGAAACGTTCACATCTGAATGTCTGGTTTTTGGGGGCCTATGGGGTAACTGACTTTGCAAAATTTCCAGTTTGAATCTCCAAAGATGAAGCTCCGTGAGCTTGTTAGGGTGCCCACAGTAAGCGACTGAGCCAAATTAGCAGTTCAAATCTCAAAGGATGAAGCTCTGACGCCATGGCCTACAGTAGGGCTTTTGTTTATTTTTGGCCATCAATCGCGCGTCCACCTTACAACTTTGAAAATTCACAGTGTCTCTTAAACTTCGAACAAACGACTTCGCCAGAAGTGGTAAACAGTAGCGGAAACGAGGCTACAAGTCTCATGAGAGTTCCGTTCCTATTTGCATAAGCCGAGATGCTTGTATGGAGCATCTGCTAGCCGGCTGCTACCGGGTGGTCGGGGGTTTCACGGTAAGGAAAAAGAGCGGGCGGTCTGGGGTTTCACGGTAAGGCAAAAGAGTGGGCGGTGACGGGCGGTCTGGGGTTTCACGGTAAGGCAAAAGAGTGGGCGGTGACGGGCGGTCTGGGGTTTCACGGTAAGGCAAAAGAGTGGGCGGTGATGGGCGGTCTGGGGTTTCACGGTAAGGCAAAAGAGCGGGCGGTGACGGGCGGTCTGGGGTTTCACGGTAAGGCAAAAGAGCGGGCGGTGACGGGCGGTCTGGGGTTTCACGGTAAGGCAAAAGAGCGGGCGGTGACGGGCGGTCTGGGGTTTCACGGTAAGGCAAAAGAGCTGGCGGTGACGGGCGGTCTGGGGTTTCACGGTAAGGCAAAAGAGCGGGCAGTGACGGGCGGTCTGGGGTTTCACGGTAAGGCAAAAGAGCGGGCGGTGACAGGCGGTCTGGGGTTTCACGGTAAGGAAAAAGAGCGGGCGGTGACGGGCGGTCTGGGGTTTCATGGTAAGGAAAAAGAGCGGGCGGTGACGGGCGGTCTGGGGTTTCACGGTAAGGAAAAAGAGCGGGCGGTGACGGGCGGTCTGGGGTTTCACGGTAAGGAAAAAGAGCGGGCGGTCTGGGGTTTCACGGTAAGGAAAAAGAGCGGGCGGTGACCGGCGGTCTGGGGTTTCACGGTAAGGAAAAAGAGCAGGCGGTGATGGGCGGTCTGGGGTTTCACGGTAAGGAAAAAGAGCGGGCGGTCTGGGGTTTCACGGTAAGGCAAAAGAGCGGGCGGTGACGGGCGGTCTGGGGTTTCACGGTAAGGAAAAAGAGCGGGCGGTGATGGGTGGTCTGGGGTTTTATGGTAAGGAAAAAGAGCGGGCGGTGACGGGCGGTCTGGGGTTTCACGGTAAGGCAAAAGAGTGGGCGGTGATGGGCGGTCTGGGGTTTCACGGTAAAGCAAAAGAGCAGGCAGTGACGGGCGGTCTGGGGTTTCACGGTAAGGAAAAAGAGCGGGCGGTCTGGGGTTTCATGGTAAGGAAAAAGAGCTGGCGGTGACGGGTGGTCAGGGGTTTCACGGTAAGGAAAAAGAGCGGGCAGTGACGGGTGGTTGGGGGTTTCACGGTAAGGAAAAAGAGCGGGCGGTCTGGGGTTTCACGGTAAGGCAAAAGAGCAGGCGGTGACAGGCAGTCGGTTTCACAGTAAGGAAAAAGCAGGTGGTGACGGGCGATCGGGGGTTTCACAGTAAGGCAAAAGAGCGGGCAGTGACAGGCGGTCTGGGGCCAAGTGGGTTAAACACCAGAAGTGGAACTGACCTCAAAATATGCATTCCAGTGAGACTGACAGTGAACACAGTGCCCCTACGTTAGGCAGTCAGAGCTGTGGCACACAGGTGAAGGCTCTGGATGGGGAGTCAAGAGGTTGCTGGGGTCAAAGAGGTTGCCAGCTGGAATTAAATTCTGGTTTGTGCTGCCACTTCAGCTTTTTCTCTGTTGTCTTTCCGACTTTCATGACATGATGCTGTTCAGTGAAATTAGTAATGCAGCCAGAAACTGACGTAGGCAAATTACTGCTGACCTTATTCAGTGTCACCCACCCTGGCCTGGCAGCTGTTGGAGTTGGTATGTTCTGACTTCACACCCCAACATCAGAGAGACAGCAACATCAGAGAGACAGTGAGAGAGCTTAAAGGCTGAGACTAGTGAGAGAGAGAGAGAGAGCTTAAAGCCTTTCATTTAAACACATTCTGTTGTAACACAAATCTGGACTTTTTTTGCTTTTGCCTTATGCATGGGGTTTGAGCAGTTTTGGAAGAGAGTTTAATTTTGCATAAAACCACAACAAAATAAATTTTTCTGCAACGTCTAATTATACATAAAAAGACAGTTCTACTTAAGATAAATACATATATACATTTGTAGAAATGAAACTGTATAAAATATATTTTTGTACTTGTAAAAAAGAAAACATGAATTGTAATATGTATTTTCTTAGTGGATATTTGGTTTGGCTTCTTCATGTTGCTTGTAGGACTTTGACCGCCTTAACAAGTTCCTGGATGACTTCTATGAGACGTCTCTGGAGAAAGTGGACATGTCCATCAAGGGCTGGAACTGGGGCCTGGCCAGGTTTGAAGGTGAGTCATGGGTGCCATTGTCACTTGACCAGCAGGGTCAGCTGCCAGGTTTGAAGGTGCGTGATGGGTGCCATCGTCACTTGACCAACAGGTTAGCTGCCAGGTGTGACAGTGAGTCATGGGTGCCATCGTCACTTAACCAACAGGTTAACTGCCAGGTGTGATAGTGAGTCATGGGTGCCATCGTCACTTAACCAACAGGTTAAATGCCAGGTGTGATAGTGAGTCATGGGTGCCATCGTCACTTGACCAACAGGTTAACTGCCAGGTGTGATAGTGAGTCATGGGTGCCATCGTCACTTGACCAACAGGTTAACTGCCAGGTGCGATAGTGAGTCATGGGTGCCATCGTCACTTGACCAGCTGGTTCATCTGCCATGTGTGACGGTAAGTGATGGTAACAGTTATCGTTTTCATGCAGCTAGTATGACTGGCCTGGAATGACAGTGAAACTGAAAGTTGTCATCGTCATTTGACTGGCACGCTGAAGATGCCAGGTTTGAGAATGAGTTGTTGTGACAGCTGTCAGTGTGTCATCTTCGTTTGGCAAACAAACTGCAGTGGTCAGTGCCCATTCATACCAAGATCTTCGTTTGGCAAACAAACTGCAGTGGTCAGTGCCCATTCATACCAAGATCTTCGTTTGGCAAACAAACTGCAGTGGTCAGTGCCCATTCATACCAAGATCTTCGTTTGGCAAACAGACTGCAGTGGTCAGTGCCCATTCATACCAAGATCTTCGTTTGGCAAACAGACTGCAGTGGTCAGTGCCCATTCATACCAAGATCTTCGTTTGGCAAACAGACTGCAGTGGTCAGTGCCCATTCATACCAAGATCTTCGTTTGGCAAACAGACTGCAGTGGTCAGTGCCCATTCATACCAAGATCTTCGTTTGGCAAACAGACTGCAGTGGTCAGTGCCCATTCATACCAAGATCTTCGTTTGGCAAACAGACTGCAGTGGTCAGTGCCCATTCATACCAAGATCTTCGTTTGGCAAACAGACTGCAGTGGTCAGTGCCCATTCATACCAAGATCTTCGTTTGGCAAACAGACTGCAGTGGTCAGTGCCCATTCATACCAAGATCTTCGTTTGGCAAACAGACTGCAGTGGTCAGTGCCCATTCATACCAAGATCTTCGTTTGGCAAACAGACTGCAGTGGTCAGTGCCCATTCATACCAAGATCTTCGTTTGGCAAACAAACTGCAGTGGTCAGTGCCCATTCATACCAAGATCTTCGTTTGGCAAACAAACTGCAGTGGTCAGTGCCCATTCATACCAAGATCTTCGTTTGGCAAACAAACTGCAGTGGTCAGTGCCCATTCATACCAAGATCTTCGTTTGGCAAACAAACTGCAGTGGTCAGTGCCCATTCATACCAAGATCTTTGGCTGACACTGTGCTGCATGTGCATCTAGCTGGAGTCTGACTGTAGCTTGCAGTTTACTGGCTGCTGGTAGGCTGTGTGATGTGGGTAAGATGTATCTTGGTTCATCGTGAGACATTACCTCACTGCACTTGGCTTCACATAAGACCCTTTGGTCACAGAATGGAGTGGATGAGATCAGTTTGGACCAAGCACGTGTCCTGCAGACACCAGATCTTGCTTTGATTTTGATTGAAGTGTAGAAAAAAAAGCCAGCAGAGTGCTCTAGACGATTGAAGCGAACAAGTCGCTGTGAAGCAAGTGGAGGTTGTTATAAACTTCACTGTGTCACCATTTGTCAGGTAGCTCTGTGGTCTAATGGTTAGCACTCTGGACTCTCACCAGTGATTCAGGTTCAGATCTCTGTTGTTGTTTTTTAACTTTGAAAAAAAATCGGCTGCTGCTACAACAGCACCATCACAAATGCACCACCTGTGCTTTTTTCTCTGTATTTCTGTCAGCAAGCAACAACATTATGGAAAATGGCATCAGCAGTTCCATGTTCTATGCCCCACTGACCAGTTTGGGGCAGGGGTTGATGTTCCACACCCTATGCCCCACTGCCCAGTTTGGGGCAAGGGTTGACCCTGTGCCCCACTGCCCAGTTTGGGGCAGGGGTTGACCCTGTGCCCCACTGCCCAGTTTGGAGAAGGGGTTGACCCTGTGCCCCACTGCCCAGTTTGGGGCAGGGGTTGACCCTGTGGCCCACTGCCCAGTTTGGGGCAGGGGTTGACCCTGTGCCCCACTGCCCAGTTTGGGGCAGGGGTTGACCCTGTGCCCCACTGCCCAGTTTGGGGCAGGGGTTGACCCTGTGGCCCACTGCCCAGTTTGAGGCAGGGGTCGACCCTGTGGCCCACTGCCCAGTTTGGGGCAGGGGTTGACCCTGTGCCCCACTGCCCAGTTTGGGGCAGGGGTTGACCCTGTGCCCCACTGCCCAGTTTGGGGCAGGGGTTGACGAGGCACTCAGCTAAGTCAAGAGATACGACCCATGTTCAGATGCCCGTGGATTTTCTTCTTCTTTAATTCATCTTTTGTAGCATTGTAGATCCTGATTCTTTTTTCTCTGTGTGTGTGGATTGGTATGTGTAGGTATGTGGATATTGGTATGTGTAGGTATGTGGATATTGGTATGTGGATATTGGTATGTGTAGGTATGTGGATATTGGTATGTGTAGGTATGTGGATATTGGTATGTGGATACATGTATGTGTGTGTATGTGGATATTGGTATGTGTATATTGGTATGTGTGTGTATGTGGATATTGGTATGTGTGTGTATATATGTGTCACTGACCAGTCTTCATTTCATGGCACACAATTTGTTTTCCACAGCAGAACCAAGTCAGCCATTGCATTGCAAGAGCTGGCAAAAGCAGCTATATTGCTAGTACTTGATTTTTATGCTTAATGTGTCAGAACTGTTAGAAAGGTGAGACCGGGGTTGAAAGGTGAGACCTAATCGTGACCCTGACTTACCCCCCCACCCCCCCCCCCCTTGAAAAAAAGACAACATTTTAAAATGCCAGATGACAACAGATCAATATTTTAAATTGTTTTCAGCATTTACCTGTGATTTAAAAAAAAAAAACAAAAAAAAAAACCACACACAAAAAACCCCCACAGTAGCACCAAGTGATCAATAAACAGCAGTCAGACAAAACTTGGAAGCAGTCGGAAATCACTGTGTACATCACTGGCCTTAGAGTTGGACTGGTTAACAGTGCTGTGAACTGGTTTTTCTTTTCTCTTTCTACCAGGGAACTCCTTGAATTTTGAAGTGGACAAGAACCTTGTTTTTGAAGTTCCTCTGACAAACGTGTCCCACACGACGACAAGCAAGAACGAGGTGACTCTGGAGTTTCACCAGAATGACGATGCTGCCGTCAACCTGATGGAACTGAGGTTCCACGTGCCCGGTGATGCCAGCAACCCAGACAGTGACCCGGTGCAGGTAAAGTCTCAAACTTAGCCATGCCACAGTTGGCGCCCCCTGCTTCTGACACCTGCAGTCTGCTATGGGGTCAGCCACTCAGCCTGCCCTCCCTTGGCCTCTGCATCGCTTGTTTAGGTCACAGTGACCTCTGCACAGAACCTGCCCATTCTGCGCTGTCCCCTATCCCCTTACTGCTAAAAACCACTGGGTGTGACGTCATGAACAAACCGTCATTTGTAGAAGTGCTGAACTATGTGGATGTCATCTGATTATCGGTGGGTTTGAACTGTCTGTGCTCGACACTGACAGGAGCACTGCAGTAAAGTGCTGGACTGCAGACATCATTCAGGCTGTGACAATGCTTTATGTTGACACAATGACAGGAATTCTGCAGTAAAGTGCTGGACTGCAGACATCATTCAGGCTGTGACAATGCTTTATGTTGACAGGAATTCTGCAGTAAAGTGCTGGACTGCAGACATCATTCAGGCTGTGACAATGCTTTATGTTGACAGGAATTCTGCAGTAAAGTGCTGGACTGCAGACATCATTCAGGCTGTGACAATGCTTTATGTTGACAGGAATTCTGCAGTAAAGTGCTGGACTGCAGACATCATTCAGGCTGTGACAATGCTTTATGTTGACACAATGACAGGAATTCTACAGTAAAGTGCTGGACTGTGCAGACATCATTCAGGCTGTGACAATGCTTTATGTTGACAGGAATTCTACAGTAAAGTGCTGGACTGTGCAGACATCATTCAGGCTGTGACAATGCTTTATGTTGACAGGAATTCTGCAGTAAAGTGCTGGACTGCAGACATCATTCAGGCTGTGACAATGCTTTATGTTGACAGGAATTCTACAGTAAAGTGCTGGACTGTGCAGACATCATTCAGGCTACTGGTGATGCTATCGTCACACTGTCTGAGGTGCAATGTCTTACACCAAGGTAGGTGTGGAGTTTACTGCAGGCTATTATTAGTATTAACACAAGTTGAAAAATGGCACCTTTTTTGGAAAGAGAAAAGAGTTCTAAACTTAAAATGGAATTGTGCGTGTGAAATGTGCATTTTGCAACCCCTCTTAACTCTTTCATCCCTGAAAACCGCTACAGCGGTTGAGAGAATCTTTCCCTTCATTCCTGAGAACCTCTAGAGCGGGGCAGGCATAAACACTCCCTTCCTTCCGGCTGGCCGCTGCAGCGGTTCTGCCTTTGAAATCCGCGCCTATCTGTCACATGGTCAGCACGTCAGTTCCCCCTGGCCAGTGTAACGGGACCTGAGGAATGTTTTGATAAGCCGCACAATGCTTTGATTAGCCGTGCCTGGCCACTGCCAGATTGTGGGAAAGTGTCCAGTGCACAAAATTTGTCCATTTCTAGGGATGGGGTTAGGGTATTCTGTACAGTTGGAAAGATGGCGGCGGATGAGTACAATGACAGTGACCGGTTCTCTGATGATGATGTTTATGACAATCTGGGCGAAAATGATTTTGATCTGTTTGAACTGACAGAAGAGGAGAGAGCAGAGCTTGCAAATGCATTTAAAGATGATAGTGAGAGTGGTGATGAATTGGATGATGAAAACCTGCCATTGTTTTTTACTCAGCCACGTTTTGAGTGGACAGGTGGGGGACACTGCTGTGACACGAGACATACCTCTGATGTCCAATGCAGATGTGTACAGAGACATAGTAAATATAGTTGTACAGAGTTACGGTGGAAACATTGTGTATATATATGATAGAAACGGCGTATGGATTACACTAAAATGAAACAATTATACTGTGAACTCATGCTTCCTACTCTTGTGCAAACCGTCACCTTCTCATCACCATTTCAAGGACACAGACAATGTGACAAATGGAATTTCTGGAGACAGTTTCTATGTGGATGTTATCTGGGACATCAGACTGTAAGTAGGGAGCATGTGCCATTTCTCTTGGCATGTTCTGTGGGCCTGCAAATGTTGGTTTCGTCTGTTTGTCTTAAAAAAGGTATGTGTCACCTTTATTTGCACCTGTGTGTCACCCTCCTGGTGACAGTGACTCTGAAAGTGTGACCATTGCCTTCTGACTTCATTTACCTACACAGCGATATATAGGTTGCCATGGTTTTACTAAGAGCTTGCAGACACAGATGACTCAAACCCACATACCCTCTTTCACAGATTTTTTCCTTATGAAAACCCAGGAATGAAAGGACTGTTATGCATATAGGAACATAGGAATAAGGGGAAGTAATGCCAAATCCGAAACAGGGATGAAAGAGTTAAGGAAAAAAGAAGGAAGAACAAACAAAAGATGGAATAGAAGTGTAGTCTTTCATGTAGAGAGTAGCAGAGTGTCTAACGTCTTGGGGAGATTTTTCCAGATGTGGGGACCAAAGTGTGAGAAAGAGAAAGCCATGAATTTTGCAGTTGAAGCGTAGCATGAACAGTTCAGCTGTTCCGCAAACCAAATTAAATAGCGCCATATCAGTGACATTTGAGTTTTCCTCAGTATTTTGAAAGCATGGAAGTTTGGGTTTTGAAAGAATGAAGTGTTTTTATTATGTGTGCTTTGGTGTTCAACACCAGATTGTGCAGGTGGGGGACTTGGGGGGGGGGGGGGGGGGGGGTTGGAAGCAATTGGCCATGCTGCTAACAACTTGGGCAGAAATTGTGACCAGTATACCATAGATCATGGCATTATCGTAGACATACAGTTGGAGGCTTTGAGTTTTAAGATTTATGCACATTACAAAGGTCATGAAATATATTTGTAAATGGGATTTTGTTTGTGATTGCAGAGGTCGGTACGACATCAAGTTGTACCCAACGTTCCTTCAGCTGCATGGCAAGACATTTGACTACAAGATTCCCTACACCACCATCCTGCGTCTCTTCCTCCTGCCCCACAAAGATGGCCGACAGATGTTCTTTGTGGTGCGTACTCAAAGTCTAACCTTGGCCTTCCTCAATGTATGAGTGCGGGAGCTGAAATGCAGCATCACACACCTGTGCATTTTACAGTGTGGGATTGTAAATGAGGGGATGCACTATCACTGCGTTTTACAGTGTGGGATGGTAAAAGGGATGATGTACTATCACTGCATTTTACAGTGTGGGGTGGTAAAAGGGATGATGTACTATCACTGCCTTTTACAGTGTGAGATGGTAAAGGGAATAATATACTAACTACTATCACTGCATTTTACAGTGTGGGATTGTTAAGGGGGTGATGTACTATCTGTGCATTTTGCAGTGTGGGATGGTAAAAGGGATGATGTACTGTCACTGCATTTTACAGTGTGGGTTTGCCATGTGAGATGGTAATGGGGCCAGTTCACTAAGACTGTCACTCAGTCACTAGGGCAGGACAAAGCATTGTGGGTTGGGATGGTGAAGGGGGTGGTTCACTAAGACTGTCACTGAGTCACTAGGGCAGGACAAAGCATTGTGGGTTGGGATGGTAAAGGGGGCGGTTCACTAAGACCATCACTCAGTCACTAGGGCAAAACAAAGCATTATGGGTTGGGATGGTGAAAGGGGCGGTTCAGTGTGGCTCACTGTCAGACACTGTGATAGGACAGTGTGTTTGATGTCTGATACTGATTTCTGGTGGACTGCTAGCCTTAGGCCCTGGCACTGTGCAATGGAAATGTGGGTGAAGGTCGGCGTTGCCTGGCACACCACAACAGAATATCAAGCGTCAACAGTGCGTCAGTGGTGAAAACATGTAGCATGAGTGTTGTCCAGCTAGAGTGAGAGATACATCATCATCCTTCTTCAGATAATACCTGTGATCGCTGATGATGCAACGAAGAATAGGTGTGTTTGAGTAGTCTTGGCTTTTTAGACCAGACATGTTACATACTCTGAGTAAGGCATTTTGGGAAGCCACTATCAAGGAGGGGTAAACTGTGTGCAGTGTGCGACTGACTCTTCATCATCTGATGCGATGCGTCCAGTGCAAACCCCAGCATCATTTTGTTCACCATCTGATGCTCTGTCTGATGACATTGTCTGATGACAATGTACGCCACACCCTCACTTTGTTCATCATCTGATGACAGTGCACACCACACCCTCACTTTGTTCATTGTCTGATGACAATGTACGCCACACCCTCACTTTGTTCATTGTATGATGACAGTGTACGCCACACCCTCACTTTGTTCATCATCTGATGACAGTGTACACCACACCCTCACTTTGTTCATTGTATGATGACAGAGTATGCCACACCCTCACTTTGTTCATTGTCTGATGACAGTGTACGCCACGCCCTCACTTTGTTCATTGTCTGATGACAGTGTACACCACACCCTCACTTTGTTCATTCTCTGGTGCTCTGTGTCTGATGACAGTGTACACCTTTACTTTGTTTATTGTCTGATGCTCTCAGTATCTGATGACAGTGTACACCCCACCTCACTTTGTTCATCATCTGATGCTCTGTTCTAGTGCCTCACTTTGTTCATCTGATGCTCTGTGTCTAGTGCCTCACTTTGTTCATCATCTGATGCTCTGTTCTAGTGCCTCACTTGTTCTGATGCTCTGTGTCTAGTGCCTCACTTGTTCATCATCTGATGCTCTGTTCTAGTGCCTCACTTTGTTCATCATCTGATGCTCTGTTCTAGTGCCTCACTTGTTCATCATCTGATGCTCTGTGTCTAGTGCCTCACTTGTTCATCATCTGATGCTCTGTGTCTAGTGCCTCACTTGTTCATCTGATGCTCAGTGTCTAGTGCCTCACTTGTTCATCATCTGATGCTCTGTTCTAGTGCCTCACTTGTTCATCATCTGATGCTCTGTGTTTGATGACAGTGCACACACCATCCTCGCTTCTGATCTTGTGATCTAGCTCATTAAGATGATTTTTGGTGTGTGTAACCTGGATCATGAAGGATGGTCAGTAGCTGGCCTTTCAGACAACTTGTTACCCAGCACATTACAAATGGTCAGTAGCTGGCCATTCAGGTGTGTTGTGTGTGACCTAGCTCATTACAAATGGTCAGTGACTGGCCTTTCAGGTGTGTTGTGTGTTTGCAGGTGAGTCTGGACCCTCCCATCAAGCAAGGCCAGACTCGTTACCACTTCCTCATCCTGCTCTTCAACAAGGAGGACGAGATGACCGTGGAGATGGGGCTTTCCGAGTAAGCCCTACTCACTCATTTGCATTGTATTACAGTGAATGACCATCAGCAAAGTATTACAATGAATAACCAACAGCAAAGTATTACAATGAATAACCAACAGCAAAGTATTATAATGAATAACCAACAGCAAAGTATTACAGTAAATAACCAACAGCAAAGTATTACAATGCCAAACAACAAAGTATCACAATGCATCTTTAATTTTAAGATTCATTGTGATGACTGTTAGAGAAAGGCTGGCATTGTTGGACAAGACATGTATTTGGAAGGCTTGTTGCTTTACTCGTGCAGAAGGTAGGCTGTTGCTTTGAGCGCATGTTTGTGTCACAGGGACGACCTGAGTCAGAAGTACGAGGGCAAGCTTCAGTCAGAAATGTCGGGTCCAGAGTATGAGCTGGTTAGCAAAATCTTCAAGGTCATCACGCAGCGCAAAATCACTGTGCCAGGATCTTTCATCAGGTATGCCTTTACTGGAATTACCCCGATTTCCAACAGATGTGTCGCATTATACCAGTGTCTTGGAATCATTGTGTCCGTATGTCAGGATTTTGTCTGGGTGATATCTCCTGAACCATCAAAGCCTTTGTAGCCAAACTTGGCATGATGATGCACCATGAGCTGGTATAGCATGAATTACACTTAGTTGGCTGTCTTCAAGGTCACATTAAAGTCTCGTATAATCAAAATGTGACTGGTTCTAGTGTATTTATTGAACTGCTGATCATTGTGTGACCAAAGTTAGTTTGATGGTATATCATTTATCCTCAGTGACTTGTGATGAGATTTTCTGTACCACCGAGCACTTTGCAACCAAACTCGATGTGTTAATGTACCGTAACAGGCAGACCCAATGCAAGTCAAGTCGCTGTCAGACTGACTTGCACAATCACTAGGCACACAATGGGGGTGGGGGGATTTTCCATGAAACTTTAGGGAGAAATCTGAGCTGGTAACAATCCTGCAGGCTACTGGCGCGTTGCTAAAGCAGGGAAACCACCCCATAAAGTAGCAAGTGTCTGTTTACAGTCATTCCGGGACCCAGGCTATCGGCTGTTCCTACAAGGCAGCCACTGGCTTGCTGTATCCACTGGAGAGGGGGTTCATCTTTGTCCACAAGCCCCCTCTGCACATCCGATTTGACGAGATCGTCGTGGTGAACTTTGCCCGCAGCGCCGGCAACACCCGGTCCTTTGACTTTGATGTGGAAACCAAGTCGGGCAACATCTACAACTTTGTTGGCATTGAAAAGTGAGTGTTGGTTGGCTTTGACATGGAAACCAAGTCAGGCAACATCTACAACTTTGTTGGCATTGAAAAGTGAGTGTTGGTGTATGTAACCATTTGACATGGAAACTACGTTGGACAACATCTATAACTATGTTGTTAGAATACATGAGCATACAGTTTTTTTGTTTTTGATTGTGTTTTTGTTCTTAGGTTGGTAGTTGTGTGTTTTATGGTAATCTGGCACCTGTTTCAGCCTTCACTTTTAAGGTAACGTGTTACTAGAGAAAGGTGGATGAAGGTAACGTGCGTTACGAGAGGATGGTGGATGAAGGTAACGTGTTACTCAAGGAAGGTGGGTGAAGGTAATATGCGTTACTAGAGAAAGGCGGATGAAGGTAATGTGCAGACTGCAATTTCCCAGTGAGCATGCGCGGATGAGACACATCAGTCTTTTAACCACTGTGACAGGTTACATCAGGTAAGGTTTCAAACAGACAGGCACCACCCCACTTTCGTCAGACCTTATTCTCTCTCCTGGCCACACATTAAGTTGCCAGACAGACCTGTTTTCCTGGTCCAGTAGTAAGATGTGTGGATTGGAGTTGAGGCTGACAGCTTCTTGGATGGCTTGTTGCAGGGATGAATACGGCAAGCTTTATGATTTTGTGACCGGCAAGAAACTTCGTGTCAAGAACATTGGCGGAGGACTGGTGAGTTGCAGTTGTTTAGAAATTGGCACTTGAGCGTTATTTCAGAGTATCACTCAGTATATGTAGTGTTAAAAAGGTGACCAGCCTTGTGAGGGTGAAGGGGTGACATGCACTCAGTGTTTGTAGTGTTA
Source organism: Alviniconcha strummeri (assembly GCA_963584105.1). Lineage (NCBI taxonomy): Eukaryota > Metazoa > Mollusca > Gastropoda > Provannidae > Alviniconcha > Alviniconcha strummeri. Next base: position 20,791,558 of record OY757552.1, read on the forward strand.
AAAAGGTGACCTACCTTGTGAGGGTGAAGGGGTGACATGCACTCAGTGTTTGTAGTGTTAAAAAGGTGACCAACCTTGTGAGGGTGAAGGGGTGACATGCACTCAGTGTTTGTAGTGTTAAAAAGGTGACCAACCTTGTGAGGGTGAAGGGGTGACATGCACTCAGTGTTTGTAGTGTTAAAAAGGTGACCAACCTTGTGAGGGTGAAGGGGTGACATGCACTCAGTGTTTGTAGTGTTAAAAAGGTGACCAACCTTGTGAGGGTGAAGGGGTGACATGCACTCAGTGTTTGTAGTGTTAAAAAGGTGACCATCCTTGTGAGGGTGAAGGGGTGACATGCACTCAGTGTTTGTAGTGTTAAAAAGGTGACCAACCTTGTGAGGGTGAAGGGGTGACATGCACTCAGTGTTTGTAGTGTTAAAAAGGTGACCAGCCTTGTGAGGGTGAAGGGGTGACATGCACTCAGTGTTAAAAAGGTGACCAACCTTGTGAGGGTGAAGGGGTGACATGCACTCAGTGTTTGTAGTGTTAAAAAGGTGACCAGCCTTGTGAGGGTGAAGGGGTGACATGCACTCAGTGTTTGTAGTGTTAAAAAGGTGACCAGCCTTGTGAGGGTGAAGGGGTGACATGCACTCAGTGTTTGTAGTGTTAAAAAGGTGACCAGCCTTGTGAGGGTGAAGGGGTGACATGCAGGATGCAGAAGGTCACTGTGGCTGAGTGCTGGTCTGTCTTTATCATTGGGCTCTGGGAGAGTCGTCTTCATCTGGAAAAGGTCTGGCTATGGTTTACAAAGTGCAGAAGGTCACTGTGGCTGAGTGCTGGTCTGTCTTTATCATTGGGCTCTGGGAGAGTCGTCTTCATCTGGAAAAGGTCTGGCTATGGTTTACAAAGTGCAGAAGGTCACTGTGGCTGAGTGCTGGTCTGTCTTTATCATTGGGCTCTGGGAGAGTCGTCTTCATCTGGAAAAGGTCTGGCTATGGTTTACAAAATGCAGAAGGTCACTGCGGCTGAGTGCTGGTCTGTCTTTATCATTGGGCTCTGGGAGAGTAGTCTTCATCTGGAAAAGGTCTGGCTATGGTTTACAAAGTGCAGAAGGTCACTGTGGCTGAGTGCTGGTCTGTCTTTATCATTGGGCTCTGGGAGAGTCGTCTTCATCTGGAAAAGGCGTGGCTATGGTTTACAAAGTGCATTAACAAAATGTTTGAAATCTTTGTCACGTTTCTTTTGTCTTTTCTGTCGTGTTTCTTTTCTTTTCTCTCTACCTCTGTAATGGTGGACTGGGCGTAGAACACCAGGTTACTTACTTACTCTACTTTTCTCTTTTTGTCTCGGAAAAGTTGTCAATTTATTTTTCAGCAGTTTTATTCTTTCTCTCGCTGTCCTTCTCCCTTCCTCCTTTCTCTCTCTCCACCAAGCTCACGTGCTGCATCTGACCCTGTAGACTTTAGAGTATGATTAAGACTGGTCGCAGTAGTCATGGTGATGAAATTGACAATTACAGTAATGACATGTATCAGTGGCATTGACATGACAATTACAGCAATGACATTTATCAATGGCATTGACATGACAATTACAGTAATGACATTTATCAATGGCATTGACATGACAATTACAGTAATGACATTTATCAATGGCATTGGCAGGACAAGGCGGCAGCGCTGACCTATGAAGAGATGTCAGGTAGTGACGAAGACAAAGGTGATCATGATGCTTACCTGGAGAAGATGAAGAGAGAGGGCAAGCAGCGGCAAGATGAGGATGATGATGACGATGACGACAGCTCCGGTGGGTTTTGCACCTGTTCATTTTTTATTACGATTGCACGACGAAGGGTTTCTCTTGTTCTGATGCACTGATTATAATAAAGCCAAAAAACGGGCAGATGTCTATGGATTTACAGGAGAAACACGTGGGTTAGACAAACTAATTGGGGATGGCATGAAAGAACAAAAGATTTACACAGGATGGAAAAGAACAGGAAAGAAGGAAGGAAAGAAAAAACACAAACAAAATGCTTTGGTGTTAGTACAAAACATTGTCTAATTAAGATAGATATTCATTTTAACATTTTGGGTGTTTTGATCTTGTTTTAGAAAACATTATCTGTTTAAGATAGATATTCATTTTAACATTTTGTGTGTTTTGCTCTTGTTTTAGAATGCTGGCAGTCAGCGTTGTTATCACAAAAAGAAATGTCTAAGGAAAGGTTTTTTAAAGTGTGGACACAGCAAAGTATATTATGGTGTATTTTTATAACACACTGTGTGAACTCCTGAAATTGGGAGAGGAGTTCATGTGCATCAGGCTTTGAATGGAAACAGGCCTGGTTATAGACAGTAGTGGTTCCCTCCCCTTCACTGAATGGAAACAGGCCTGGTTATAGACAGCAGTGGTTCCCTCCCCTTCACTGAATGGAAACAGGCCTGGTTATAGACAGCAGTGGTTCCCTCCCCTTCACTGAATGGAAACAGGCCTGGTTAGAGACAGCAGTGGTTACCTCCCCTTCACTGAATGGAAACAGGCCTGGTTATAGACAGCAGTGGTTCCCTCCCCTTCACTGAATGGAAACAGGCCTGGTTAGAGACAGCAGTGGTTCCCTCCCTGTCACTGAATGGAAACAGGCCTGGTTAGAGACAGCAGTGGTTACCTCCCCTTCACTGAATGGAAACAGGCCTGGTTAGAGACAGCAGTGGTTCCCTCCCCTTCACTGAATGGAAACAGGCCTGGTTAGAGACAGCAGTGGTTCCCTCCCCTTCACTGAATGGAAACAGGCCTGGTTATTGGGCGATTCAGCGAAGCTGGTTTGCTAGAGTGAATGCGCTTTGTAATCTTTCAGCACAGAAGTTGCAAGAGGTCACAGCGCACTTCAGGGCCGATTTCCGAGTAGGTGTTGCTTCACGCTGTGTATAACAGTGGAAGTTGAAACTAGAATTGCGAAGCAGTACAAATGCCAATACTGTTGCAGTTGCAAAAATTAACGTGGAAAGGGGACGGAGAGTGAAAATAAAGTATCTTTGCATCATTTTTTGGCTGACCAGAAGATCGCGAGTTCGTAGAAAAAATGCATTTTGGGGCATCCTAAAGCACGAGCAACAAGTTATTGCTTATTTCCAGACACATTATGACTACGGGCCTCAAAAAGTGCCTTTAACGTTGGCAGCATAAAATTTGCAAATTCACTGTCACCTCCTTCCATTGTGAAGAAAGTATGCACTGGAAGTAAAAGCAGCCAAGGGACTTAAGCGATGCCAGGCAAAAGTCAAGGGAGTTAACAACCCCGCCTGAATCGCCCAGTAGGCAGCAGTGGTTTCTTCCCTCCTCTTCAGTCTTCATCTTGATGGAGGGGCAGTCTCATTTGTGCCTGTCTGGTTCACTCAGCATCATTGTTTCCTGACTTTTACAAACTGAAAGTAACACATCATCAGTGGTGAATCTGACCTGACTGGTGACAAATTGTGTTTTTCCCAGATATGACCAATCATACCATTAAAATAGTGAGTTACTTACGGGAATGTTTGAGGATATACTGTTAAAATGGTGAGCTACTTGTGTGAATGTTTGGGTTTTAAAATATTGAGTTACTTAGGTGAATGTTTGGGTATTATACTGTTAAAGTAGGGAGTTACTTAGGTGAATGTTTGACTGGGTATTAAGGTGGTGAGTTACTTAGGTGAATGTTTGACTGGGTATTAAGGTGGTGAGTTACTTAGGTGGGTGGTGTTTTTGTGTACTGGTGAGTAGTGTTTTTGTGTACTGGTGAGTAGTGTTTTTGTGTACTGGTGGCCGTGGAAACCAGTGTGATGGGCAGGTGGTGTTGATGTTTTTCAGATGAATCCTTCAACCCTGGCGACAGCGGCAGTGAGGTGGCTGAGGAGTATGTCACTTTTCATCTTCTTCACTCGTTCTTTCTTTCTTTCCACTATTTTTTCCTTTCTTTGCTGTCTTCCTTTCTTTTTTTCCAGCCTTTTGTCCTTTCTTTCCTTCAATTCATCCTTTCTTTCCAGACTTTAATCCCTTCTTTCCACTCTTCTTTCCAGCCTTTCATCCTTTCTTTCCAGCCTTTCATCCATTCATCCTTTCTCTCCACTCTTCTATCCAGCCTTTCATCCTTTCTTTCCAGCCTTTCATCCATTCTCTCCACTCTTCTTTTCAGCCTTTCAGCCTTTCTTTTCATCCTTTCTTTCCAGCCTTTCATCCTTCCTTTCATTCTTTGTCCTTTCTGTCCCCATCTTTCTTTTTTACTGGCATGAAGAAATGTGAATTTTGCAGTGATCAGTGTTATGCCAGCTGGCCGGCTGAATGTCTGGTATGTCGAAAACTTAAACATTGCCATTTTCTCAAATGCATAAATGTTAAACCTTGCATGATAGTACTAGTCCTTGGGCTTTACTTGTTCAATGACCTGGACTATATTTCAAGGTCAAGCAGTGTCAAACGGTTTTAACTGAAAAAAGCTGGTTTTATCTGATTACGGTAAAACTTTGTACGATTGTTATCATCTACCAAAACAGGCTTTTTTTCTTCTTTTTTTCTTTGTTAGACATGTTATGTGGTCTTTCAAACTCTGCATGATTATCAGTTTGCTTGGGGCCTACTGATTCAGACCAGATTTGATGACCTTGACCTTGTTACAAGGTTACAGGTGTGTCCAGAACATAAATGGCAAAATAAGGTGGTTATATTCTTGTTTCACTGTAGTTTAATGTTATGTGGTTGCTACAAACATTGAAAGCTCATGCACAATAGTGTTTTATGGTGTTTAGGGAAATGACGCATTTTTTTATTCCTTCAGATTTTGCCGATGAATTTGAATCATATGAGTGTATTTGCTGTTCTTGTGTAAAAATATATGGATCCATTTTGTGAAATTTGGGTTGCCTTGTCTGGGTAAGTCAGCTGCAGTTGCAAAAGTTTGTAAGCGGGAAGTGTACACAGATTTAGGTAGCAGACTAGACTTGATTTTGCATAACATTTTCTCAGTGGCATTGACTTCTGGGACCAACAGAACCACTTCTGCCCAACAGAAATTTGGTTAGAAGAGCTAACAAGAAAAAGTGTGCATGAAACACATTTTCATCATTTTGTCACGGGCAGAATTTCATCAGAAAGGAGTTTGCCCTCAGGAGGTTTTTTCTTTGTGTGTTATCTGGACAACAGCTTTGTATGAATTTGTAGAGAAAGCTGTAAAATCTGGACATCACCATGGTATGAATTTGTAGAGAAAGCTGTGTGTTATCTGGACAACAGCATTATATGAATTTGTAGAGAAAGCTGTGTGTTATCTGGACAACAGCATTATATGAATTTGTAGGGAAAGCTGTGTGTTATCTGGACAGCAGCACTGTATGAATTTGTAGAGAAAGCTGTGTGTTATCTGGACAGCAGCACTGTATGAATTTGTAGAGAAAGCTGTGTGTTATCTGGACAACAGCATTATATGAATTTGTAGAGAAAGCTGTGTGTTATCTGGACAGCAGCACTGTATGAATTTGTAGAGAAAGCTGTGTGTTATCTGGACAACAGCATTATATGAATTTGTAGAGAAAGCTGTGTGTTATCTGGACAGCAGCACTGTATGATTTTGTAGAGAAGGTTGTGTGTTATCAGGACAGCAGTGCTGTATGATTTTGTAGAGAAGGTTGTATGTTATCTGGACAGCAGCACTGTATGATTTTGTAGAGGTCGTATGTTATCTGGACAGCAGCACTGTATGATTTTGTAGAGGTCGTATGTTATCTGGACAACAGTGCTGTATGATTTTGTAGAGGTCGTATGTTATCTGGACAACAGTGCTGTATGATTTTGTAGAGGTGGTATGTTATCTGGACAACAGTGCTGTATGATTTTGTAGAGGTCGTATGTTATCTGGACAACAGTGCTGTATGATTTTGTAGAGAAGGCTGCATGTGTCTTGATGTGAGGGTCTGCCGACAGGTATGACAGTAACCCACCCACCACAGACAGCTCTGAGGGATCCGATTCCGACTACAGCGGTGGCGGGGGCTCTGAGAGTGAAGACTCGGCAGCTGAAGAGCGGCGAGAAAAAGAGAGGGAGAGGAGGAGGCTACAGAAAGAGAAGGAGAAGAAAGACAAGAAGAAAACCAGAAGCGCAAAGACGGTGGTAATTTACAAGTGGATGGGAGTTGTTTTTGTCTTGTCTGGGGCTGTTTGTTGTGTGTGGTGGTTTTGGATTCAGCTCTTTGGCAGTGATATGGGGAAAACTTGTAAGCCTTTATGTGCTTGGTAGGAGCTTGGAATGTGACCAGCAGAAGAGAATAAGCAATAATGTTTATAAATACTGATTCGTTGACCCAGGTATGTTTCTAAGTGCTGCAACACAGTTCCACCTCCACCCACCCCCTTCCTCCTGCCTGTGTCCCTTGTTAAACCTGATGGATTTGTTCACTTGGGTATATTCATCACTTCCCCCTTCTTCCCCTGCCCCCATCTGTGTTGTTTACATCACAGGTTTCTTGATGTAAATGCTTCACCATCCAGTTGAGTCTTCTGTTGTGCTACATCGCTGCATAAGTGACTAATGGCCTCTTTCTGTTGTGTTGTGCCGTTTGGCTGCGTAAGTGAATAATTGTCCCCTTCTTTTGTATTGTGCTGTCTGACTGCATGAGTGAATGATGGCCTCTTTCTGTTGTGCTGTCTGGCGGCATGAGTGAATGATGGCCTCTTTCTGTTGTGCTGTCTGGCGGCATGAGTGAATGATGGCCTCTTTCTGTTGTGCTGTCTGGCGGCATGAGTGAATGATGGCCTCTTTCTGTTGTGCTGTCTGACTGCATGAGTGAATGATGGCCTCTTTCTGTTGTGCTGTCTGACTGCATGAGTGAATGATGGCCTCTTTCTTTTGTGCTGTCTGGCGGCATGAGTGAATAATGGCCTCTTTCTAGCTCTGTTGTGATTTTTGGCTGCAAAGTGAATAATGGCCTTTTTCTATTGTGTTGTCTGCAGAATGTCTGCATGTCTCATTCATCCAGAATGAATGATGGCCTCTTTCTATTCTGTCTAGCTACATAAGTGAATGATGGCCTCTTTCTAGTTCTGTTATGCTGTAGGGCTGCATAAGTGAATGATGGCCTCTTTCTGTTCTGTAAGTGAATGATGGCCTCTTTCTGTTGTGTCTGGCTGCATAAGTGAATGAGGGCCACTTTCTGTTGTGTTTTGTTTCTGGCTGTGTGAGTAACTGATGGCCTCTTTCTGTTGTGTTGTCTGGCTGCGTGAGTGAACAATAGCCTCATTCTGTTGTGTTGTCTGGCTGTGTGAGTAACTGATGGCCTCTTTCTGTTGTCTGGCTGTGTGAGTAAATGATGGCCTCTTTCTGTTGTGTTGTGTGGCTGTGTGAGTGACTGATGGCCTCTTTCTGTTGTCTCCCTGTGTGAGTGACGGATGGCCTCTTTCTGTTGTCTCCCTGTGTGAGTGTCTGATGGCCTCTTTCTGTTGTCTCCCTGTGTGAGTGACGGATGGCCTCTTTCTGTTGTCTCCCTGTGTGAGTGACGGATGGCCTCTTTCTGTTGTCTCCCTGTGTGAGTGACGGATGGCCTCTTTCTGTTGTCTCCCTGTGTGAGTGACGGATGGCCTCTTTCTGTTGTCTCCCTGTGTGAGTGACGGATGGCCTCTTTCTGTTGTCTCCCTGTGTGAGTGACGGATGGCCTCTTTCTGTTGTCTCCCTGTGTGAGTGACGGATGGCCTCTTTCTGTTGTCTCCCTGTGTGAGTGACGGATGGCCTCTTTCTGTTGTAAGCCTGAAGGACCCCGCAAGAAGCGCAAGAGTAAGAAGGGCAACAAGGACCCCAACGCCCCAAAGCGACCGCAGTCTGCCTACTTCCTGTGGCTCAACGAGAATCGTGACCGGATCAGGGAGGAGAACCCTGGTATCTCTATCACTGAAGTGTCCAAGATCGCCGGTGAACTGTGGAAGGAGGTGGAGGACAGAACAGTAAGTCTGTGTGGAGTGATAGTAATAGTCATTCAGTGTGTTCTAGTGGTAAAGAGTGACCCAACATGGTCATTGAAGTAATGGTCATTCAGTGTGGTCTGGTGGTAAAGAGTGACCCAACATGGTCATTGAAGTAATGGTCATTCAGTGTGGTCTGGTGGTAAAGAGTGACCCAACATGGTCATTGAAGTAATGGTCATTCAGTGTGGTCTGGTGGTAAAGAGTGACCCAACATGGTCATTGAAGTAATGGTCATTCAGTGTGGTCTGGTGGTAAAGAGTGACCTGACATGGTCATTGAAGTAATGGTCATTCAGTGTGGTCTGGTGGTAAAGAGTGACCCGACATGGTCATTGAAGTAATGGTCATTCAGTGTGGTCTGGTGGTAAAGAGTGACCCGACATGGTCATTGAAGTAATGGTCATTCAGTGTGGTCTGGTGGTAAAGAGTGACCCGACATGGTCATTAAAGTAATGGTCATTCAGTGTGGTCTGGTGGTAAAGAGTGACCCAACATGGTCATTGAAGTAATGGTCATTCAGTGTGGTCTGGTGGTAAAGAGTGACCCAACATGACTGCCCCCTGAGGAGCTCCGTTTTGCGCAAAGAACAGGCTTCTGTTGCATGAAACGTTGACAGAACAACACAGACACCTGCACCTCTCTGCCCATTTTCTGTTTCAGCCAGAGTTGTCTTCCTTTATTGCTTTGGCCACGTCTTAGGCAGGAAACTGGGGGGTCCCATTCAGCATTGTTTTGGCCATGTCTGTGGAAACTGGGGGGTCCCATTCAACATTGTTTTAGCCGTGTCTGTGGAAACTGGGGGGTCCCATTCAGCATTGTTTTGAACATTGTTTAAAGAAACTGGGGTCCCATTCAACATTGTTTTGACCATGTCTGTGGAAACTGGGGGGTCCCATTCAACATTGTTTTGACCGTGTCTGTGGAAACTGGGGGGTCCCATTCAACATTATTTTGGCCATGTCTTAGGAAATGGGGGGGGGGGGGGGGTCTGCACTATTTCTGCCTGCAGCCAGTGGTCTCCAGGTGGTGCTGAGCTGTTTGCTCTGCCTTGCAGGAATGGGACGAGAAAGCCAAGATTGCCAAGGCAAAGTATGAGGTTGCCATGGCAGAGTATCGTGAAAAGCTGAAAGAGGCTGCATCAGGTGACTCAGACTCTGGTGGGGAGACGAAGAAGAAGAAGACAACCAAAAAGGCTGCCTCACCTCGAAAAAGTCCAAAGAAAGCAGCAGGAAAATCGGACGCCAGTGGTGATTTCAAATCAAAGGAATTCATCTCATCAGATGAATCCAGTTCAGACTCGGACAAGCCACTGAAAAAGAAGACCAAGAAAAAGGCAAGTGGTGTACTGCATCATTGGATTAGGTTTGAATGGGCATCTGATTCACACTTATTGCATTCTCTCACATTATGTTTGTGTCTGTTTGTGTGCATGGTCTCTGTGTGCGTGTGTATGTCAGTGCTTACTGTGTGTGTACTTGAATACTCAGACCAGTGAATTTGTGATGATCAGAGGTTAGAGAAGCAGGTTATTGTGTATGTGTCAGAGATGGCTTGACAGGTTAAACTTTATTTCTCAGTGGTGGAGATGCTAGCACAAAGGCTGTCTTGCATACCTGCTATTGCTACAGTACAACTTCTGATTCATATGGAAAAAAATTGGGAACAGGAGCATAAATGAATGCACCATTAAAACATAAAAAAGGAAGGGGTGAAAAAAGGCAAATATTGGGGGGGGGGGGGGGGGGGGGAACAATCAAAAGAAAAGAAATACAGAAACATGTCTAACAAAATGCTAATTTGGGTAATTAAGAGAGAGAATGTGTCAAAGACAGGGTATGAAAAACCAATATGCAGGAGCAGTTAATATTTAAAAAAAATGTCAGATGAATATGCTACTAGTATGGGAAATTTGAGTTACAGGCAGGTGTATGTACTGATGTCCAGGAACAGCAAACAATAAGATGAAAAGAAATTACGCAGAAAAATATGTCAAACAAATGTGCTAGTTTGGATAAGGGAGAGAGAGTGTGTGTATTAGAGACTGGGTGTGTGTACAATTGTGCCGATACATACAGCTAACTAGTGACACGGCTGTGTTGATGTTACAGACTGGGTGTGTGTACAATTGTGCCGATACATACAGCAAACTAGTGACACGGCTGTGTTGATGTTACAGACTGGGTGTGTGTACAATTGTGCCAATACATACAGCTAACTAGTGACACGGCTGTGTTGATGTTACAGACTGGGTGTGTGTACAATTGTGCCGATACATACAGCTAACTAGTGACACGGCTGTGTTGATGTTACAGACTGGGTGTGTGTACAATTGTGCCGATACATACAGCTAACTAGTGACACAGCTGTGATGGTGTTTTTTTCTGTCCCCACACCAGGAGTCTGAGAAGGAGGTGGAGAAGAGTTCACCTGTAGCATCCAGCGGCGGGGAGGAAGCAGCAGCATCAGCCAGTGAAAAGTCCGGTGGGGAGGAGTCAGAGGCTGGCTCTGCCTAATGACCTGTTTGACAGTTGGCCCAGTCTGTTGACAGTTGGATAGCATCTGCTTGACAGTTGGCCCACAGTCTGTTGACTGTTGGATAGCACCTGCTTGACAGTTGGCCCACAGTCTGTTGACTGTTGGATAGCACCTGCTTGACAGTTGGCCCACAGTCTGTTGACTGTTGGATAGCACCTGCTTGACAGTTGGCCCACAGTCTGTTGACTGTTGGATAGCACCTGCTTGACAGTTGGCCCACAGTCTGTTGACAATTGGATAGCACCTGCTTGACAATTGGCCCACAGTCTGTTGACTGTTGGATAGCACCTGCTTGACAGTTGGCCCACAGTGTTGACAGCAGTTGGTTTGGACACCGTTTTGGAAGTGAACTTAGTTTTAATAAGTGAGCACCCTTTGGTCTGTTTAGGTGGAGCCAAAAAGTGGATGTTAGTTCTGTTTGGACAGAACCAAAAAGTGAATGTTACTTCTGTTTGGACAACCAAAATGTGACTGTTACTTTCATATAGACAGAACCAGAATGTGAATGTTCTGTCTAGACAGAACTTAAAGTGAATGTTAGTTCTGTTTGGACAGAACCAAAACATGAACGTTAGTTCTGTTGGGTCAGAACTAAAAAGTGAATGTTAGTTCTGTTTGAATAGAGCTAAAAAGTTAATGTTAGTTCTGTTTGGACAGAACCAGAAAGTGAATGTTTTGTTTGGACAGAACTAAAAAGTGAACGTTCTGTTTGGATAGAGCTAAAAAGTGAATGTCCGTTCTGTTTGAACAGAACCAGGAAGTGACTGTTCTATTTGAACAGAACCAGAAAGTGAATGTTCTGTTTGGACAGAACCAAAAAGTGAATGTTCTGTTTGGTAAAAATCTGTTTGGACAGAACTAAAAACTGAATGTTAGTTCTGTTTGGATAGAGCTAAAAAGTAAATGTCAGTTCTGTTTGGACAGAACCTGAAAGTGAATGTTCTGTTTGGACAGAACCTGAAAGTGAATGTTCTGTTTGGACAGAACCCAAAACGTGAGTGTAGTCCTCGTGACGGGTAATGACATCCATGTGGAGATGTGCCTGGGTGGAGTTTGGAGTTGGTGGCTTTGACCACTGACTGACCAACCTGGTCAGGAAGGGCCGGTTCAGAGTTCAGCTAGAGACTGAAAATATTGTCCATAGCACAGTGCGTTAGGATCAAGTGACAGTGCAGGCCACTGCTTCACAGCTCTGCTTTGTGGATGTAACTGTGCTTTGATCATACACACACACACGCACACACACACACACACACACACACACACACACACACACACACACACACACACAAGCTAATTGAAACAGATTTCTTCGTAAAGTTTATGTTGTGTCAGTGTGGGTATTATGTAGAGTTGACATTTTCATAACACAGGCCATCCCTGCCTTATATCGCCCAGACATAACGCACTGGTTGACTGGGCGTAAAACACCAATTTACTTACCTACTTACCGTCCCTGCCATTGTTTTTACAGTGAGGCTCAGCTGTACATTTTGACAGGTTTGAGACTGACAAACACCCAAGATCTAATTGTTCCAGTTTGTGTTTGGACACCCATGAAATGCTGGAGTGGAGATAAGAGCAGTAGATTTGTTGTTGGTTAGCCGTCACAGTGTTACACTCAACTACACACACTGTATGTCATGGGTCTGTGCAAATACATACTTCGGCAGTGCGGGGCCTGTATAAAGGTATGGGTCATTAGTGTGGGTCATGGGTCTGTGAGAACCCATACCTTGGCAGTGCTGGGCCTGTATAAAGGTATGGGTCATCAGTGCAGGTATGTGGGAACCCACACTTTGGAAGTGCTGGGCCTTTATAAAGGTGTGGGTCATCAGTGTGGGTCTTGGGTCTGTGGGAACCCATACTTTGGCAGTGCTGGGCCTGTATAAAGGTATGGGTCATCAGTGCGGGTCATGGGTGTGTGAGAACGCAGACTTGGGCAGTGCTGGGCCTGTATAAAGAGTAAGGGTGCTCAGAGACCCACAATGTAGGGAGCACCCTTTGCTGTGAACTACGCAGTCCCTGCACTGGGGAGCCCTGCTTTTTGTGAAGGCCTAATGCTGACTAAGCGTGGCTTTTCAAACCCAGATTGTGGACCTCACATCATAGACTGTTGATTAGTTTAACACCAGGGTGAACACAGTTTTTCTGCTCATGCCTTTATATAGTGATACCTGCAGTTTTTACAAGAAAGGTATTGCTCGTTCAGGAGCTTTCCGGGTTTGGCTGCCACTGTGGGTGTGTGACTGCCCTCCTGGCTATTTGACTGCCACTGTGGGTGTGTGACTGCCCTCCTGGCTATTTGACTGCCACTGTGGGTGTGTGACTGCCCTCCTGGCTATTTGACTGCCACTGTGGGTGTGTGACTGCCCTCCTGGCTATTTGACTGCCACTGTGGGTGGGTGACTGCCCTCCTGGCTATTTGACTGCCACTGTGGGTGTGTGACTGCCCTCCTGGCTATTTGACTGCCACTGTGGGTATGTGACTGCCCTCCTGGCTATTTGACTGCCACTGTGGGTGTGTGACTGCCCTCCTGGCTATTTGACTGCCACTGTGGGTTTGTGACTGCCTTCTGGATATTTGACTGGCACTGTGGGTGTGTGACTGCCCTCCTGGCTATTTGACTGCCACTGTGGGTATGTGACTGCCCTCCTGGCTATTTGACTGCCACTGTGGGTGTGTGACTGCCCTCCTGGCTATTTGACTGCCACTGTGGGTTTGTGACTGCCTTCTGGATATTTGACTGGCACTGTGGGTATGTAACTGCCACTGTGGGTATGTAACTTCCCTCTAGATATTTGGCTGCTACTGTGGGTCTGTGACTGCCTTTTGGATATTTGACTGCCACTGTAGGTATGTGACTGCCCTCTGGATATTTGACTGCCACTGTAGGTATGTGATGTCCCTCTGGATATTTGACTGGCACTATGGGTATGTGACTTCCCTCTGGATATTTGCCACACTGGGTATGCGACTGCCCTCCAGGGTATTTGACTGCCATTCTGGGTATGCGACTGTCCTCTGGGTCTCATGAGACCCACACCATGCTGTGAAGGCCCGTGTGACAAATCCAGGGACCATTTGGCCAAGTCTAGTTGCGTTGTAGCCTGCAAAGCAGCTCAGAATTTTAAACTTCTTGGATTAGATGGCCATAGTGGAGGTTTTGTTGTTGTTCTCTTTTGATAGAAGGAGAGAGCTATTCAGTTCAGTTCAGTGCAACAGATTGTGTTTGGGCTTCAGCTTTCAAATGCTGGAAGATCCCCTTCCTGCCCCCCAATCCAGGCATCATTTCAAGGGAGAGCAGCAAAGCGAGAGCTTAAGATTTACTGGTAGTTTTGGGGACACCTAATCACATCTTTGGTTTTCATTCTGGCCTGTGGCTTGTTTAAAAAAAAGTCAAACAATTTCAGGTACCAGTGTTGCCCCCCCTGCCCATTTCATGCTGTGGTAAATATGTACACTCTGTGGTGGTGGCATGACTAAAGAGCCCCCTCCACCTCCTATGTGTTGCCTTGGAGACTGGTTGCAGCAGTCCTGGATCAAGTGATGGACAGTCACCAGGACAAAAGTCTTGATGGAGATAGCATGAGGTGCTCAGTACCTGTATAATTCAGTACCTGTGTAATTCTGACACAACAAAGTGGAGCAATGTCGGTGTGTCTGCCAGCAAGAGAAAGTGTATAAAAGATTCTGTGTGCAAAATGTTTAAAAACAAATGCTGTAAATAAATTTGTATTACACTGGCAGTATTGTGTCTTTTGTGTAGAACTGTCACAATTTCAGTGTAGAACATGAGTCTTGCTTACGTCTTTGTCCCTGTTCAGCCCCATTTGATTTGACATGCACATGGTGTGTGTGTGTGTATGTATGTGTGTGTGACTCACTGTATATGTTTGATTTTTGTACATGTACTTTAACCAACTCACCCACCTCCCATCATGTTCTTTGTAAAGTGCTCAGGGCTTTTTAAGAAGTTGCACTTTAGAAATGATCATTTGTTATAATTTGTGAACTTGCTTTTCTACTGGCATAAAAAAAAAGCAGGTGACTGTAACGTTCACTGCTTGTGCTGCTGGCAGCATGGCTCTGCAAACAAATTGATGTTGGAGTTTTCTCAGCTGGTATGAAAGACAGCAAAGTGAGATCTTTAAACTTTGCATATGGTCACTTCCAGTTAGCTTGCTTGACTCAGCAGATTTGATCCTGATGTGCAACAATCTGTAGGTGTGTATTGGCTCCTAGTTCTGACCCGACAGGTTCAATTTTGGGTTCATAGGCAGGATAGTGTTCATAGCACTTTTAGTAAGTGGAATATATCTCTACATACTTTTGTGAAATAACGATGGCTAGCTCTCATAGAGTGCAAATCTTTTCACACACACACACACAAAACAAAAACTCAATGCGTTAGCACACACCATTCACACCCATAATACAACACACACATAGTCCTAGATCAAAGCAATGGTCTACATAGGTTTGTGAACACATCTTTCCAAAGATGAAAGTCCTGAGCTGAGTTTTGAACTCAGACTCTGTGATGTTCAATATATATCAAGAGATAATTAGCACATTTGTGGACTGTAGAAAAGAAGCTCGCAGTGTAAATGTAAGGTATTTCCAGGGCGCTGGTTAAGCCAGGTATGCCAAAACTTGCTCAGGAGCTCCTTGGCTTGACCATGCTGCTTTGATGACCTTCACCCATTCCATTCCAATGTTGGGGAAAGTCTTGAAAATAGTCAAATGGAAAGTTGTATTTTCCAGTTCTGATATGTGTTTTTACAGTGTTCATGCAGATCAGAGAACTGTTCAAAAAAGTGTGTATCAGTAAGTTTATTCTTCCTGTTTGGTGGTGGAGGTAGAGGCAGTGTCGACGAAGTGTGATGGGTGGGTGTCTACAGTATCACAAAGGAATGAAGATGATGGGTGGGTGTCTACAGTATCATGAAGGAAGGCGATGGGTGGGCGTCTACAGTATCACGAAGGAAGGTGATGGGTGGGTGTCTACAGTATCACGAAGGAAGGTGATGGGTGGGTGTCTACAGTATCATGAAGGAAGGTGATGGGTGAGTGTCTACAGTATTGCAGAGGAAGGAAGGTGATGGGTGGGCATCTACAGTATCACAAAGAAAGGAAGATGATGGGTGGGTGTCTACAATATCACAAAGAAAGGATGATGATGGGTGGGTGTCTACAATATCACAAAGAAAGGAAGATGATGGGTGGGTGTCTACAATATCACAAAGGAAGGAAGATGATGGGTGGGTGTCTACAATATCACAAAGGAAGGAAGATGATGGGTGGGTGTCTACATTATCATGAAGGAAGATGATGGGTGGGTGTCTACATTATCATGAAGGAAGATGATGGGTGGGTGTCTCCATTGTCTCGCCCTGATAAACCATACCAGTTGACTGGGCGTAAAACACCAACTTATTACATCTTCATTGTCATGAAGAAAGATGATGGGTGAGTGTCTACATTGTCATGAGGGAAGATGATGGGTGGGTGTCTACATTGTCATGAAGAAAGATGATGGGTGGGTGTCTACATTACCATAAAGAAAGGAAGATGATGGGTGGGTGTCTACATTACCATATCCCATGGAGGAAGAAAGATGATGGGTGGGTGTCTACATTGTCATGAGGAAAGATGATGGGTGGGTGTCTACATTGTCATGAAGGAAGGAAGGTGATGGGAGTGTCTGCATTACCGCAGAGGAAGGAAGATGACAGCAACGTGTTCTATGTTTTCATGAAGGTAAAGAGGGTAAGTGAAGACTGGAGCTGTGCTGGCCAAGTTCATTAGTCCCTGGGGACCGCTACAGTAGCCAGACTGGTCTGACCAGATTACATTCCATAGTAGTTAATACGCTGTCTTCTTGATTTTGATAAACTACATTGGCAACACCCCCTTCTGTGGTACAAACCCCTGTAGAAAAATGGGGAGAGCATTAAAAAAATATATCAATTTAGACTGGAGAGGACAGGAGAGAAGAGCTAATCTCTCAACCGTCAGCACCGACTGTGCTGTTTTCTAGGTTGTTCCAGCCTACAATTTTCTGTGGAAAAAGCTGTTTCTAAAGATGGCTGTCTTGCTGGTTTCTGCAGCATAGCAGTGGGTGTTTTTTCTTGTTGATCAGTCTACAGTTTGTTGTCCTGAAGCCCTCTGATCTTTTCGGCCCAATTCATTTTTGTAATTTTTTTTCTTCTCCAGTGGTGTTAGGTAGTTGTCAGGTGGAACTGTAGGGGCAGGAATCAGCCGGCTTGCTACCTTATACATAAAGATATTTCCTTATTTCCCCCTTCTTTTTTCTTTCTGCTTTCTCAGTTTGGTACACTTTCCACTTGTCTAAAGTTTCTGTCTAGACTTTTTATTTCTGCTTTCTCATACCACTTTACCCTGTATGACGCAGCAGACACCCCAGTCCACCCCCCAAAAGTGCAGCATAATCTCCAAGCAGTTCGTGACATTGGCTGCCTATAGAAGGAAGAACGTGGGAGGGGGAGGGGGTGGGGGGGTACATTATCAGGAAGGGGGGGGAAGGAACTGTGCAGCCCCCCTATCCTGATATACAGGGTGCGCAGAGCTGGGGCTGCCGGTTACAGCGCAGCAGCCTTCCCTTTCCTTCTCCCCGATAATGCTGATACCTGGGTCAAGGGTCGTACAGGCGACAGGTCCCGGAATGCCAGGCTTCTGGATGCAACAAGCACTCCGATCCCCCACCTTGTCTCCTGCTGTTTTTTTTAACCACTTCGATGCGATGAAGTCGGCTTTTATACCAACGAAGAGGATCTCGACTATTAAATCTTCTTTTAGTAAACGCAGTTGTGGGCAATCAGAGTTACTTCCCCTAAATGAAGCTCCTATACTGGAGAACCAAATGCCAGAAAAGTGATAAAAAATGGCGCGACCCAGGATCAAGAAGGACTAGGCTGAATGAAAATCGATTAGGCTGAGCTCAGGACTGCAAGATATAGTAGAGAAAGAAAATGGAAGAAATCGAAGCGTTTGTTCGCAAACTGTGTGCTGAGGGGGACTTGAGGTAAGTCATTATCGGCATGGTTCTGTGCGCACCATCTGGAGAGAAAAATTTTAACGACACGTACCAGCGGCCCGTGCCCGCAGTAACCTCAGTAAGACTTCTTCCCATTAATGGCCGCAACCAGTCTGACTCAGTCGGCACTCGTTTGCCGTTGTGATTATGGCTCTCACTGACCACTTCGAGGTACCAATCGGAGCCAGACAAAGCAGAATCAGTGAGAATTGTATCGCATGTTACTGTTATACTTATAGTGTTAGTGCTTTTTAAGTATAACTAAGTGTGACTGTTACTTAGTACAAAAATAACAAATGTGTCAAAATTGCACACGAAGGCAGGCGCGCACGCACGTACGCACCCCCCCCCCCCCCCCCCACACACACACACACACACACACACACACACACACAAACACACGTGCACAAACACACACAGACCCCAGACGTTAATGTCATACTCTTACTTTTTGTTTTTCAAACTGTTCTCCCTTTTCTGTTGGTGTTTGTACCAAAATTGGGCGTTGCCAACATAATTCATTAAGATCAAGAAGACAGTTTGTTGTAAATGTACTTCTTGCATTAGTCTAGCACAAGTATGCACAAAATCAAGTCACACTATTAGTGCACATCTCCCCTACTATGTTTGTGCCAGATTTTATACACTCATATAATTACCAGTCCCACTCATATAATTTAACACATAATTGTGACATGCTGATGGGTGACATAAACCCATAACTAAAAAAATATATATATATATAACAAGTAACACACCCTTTCATGCAGTGTACTATAATCAGCCATACAAGTGCATGCAAAAACACAGTGAGAAGATTTTTTTCTCAGTTTGCATTTAACCACAAGTCATAAAAAGTAAATAAGACAAAATTCTGTATTACATCAGTATTACAACAAAATAATATTTTCCCAATTTTTAGCATTGAAAACATTGTTTGCTTAGATCAGTCTAACAAATACAAGTCAGAATGACCTGATTTTATCAAGATAATTTACATCAACAATTAAGTCCAACCCCCCCCCCCCCCCCCCCCCTCCAGCCCTTTGAGATGTGGATTCTTTGTGGCCAGCTTCTCTCTGTACTATCTGCAACTGTCTGTGTTTGATGTTTTCCTCCTTGCTGTACCACTTGGCTCAGGAGTAAGCTCAGTTCAGCAAACCCTGGTCATGTCAATGAATTTGAAGTGTTATGAATCTGAAATTATTAAACCAATAACTAGCTACTGTCCCAATACTGATATGCTCAGTACAAACCTGTTAAACCTACACACTCAGTTCTCAGAACCACTATTAGTATTACTAACATCTGCTGGGCTTAATTAAACTTTAAAAGTTTAACGTTTTACGTCACGTTACAACAACAGTTGTGTGGCAAACACGACGTCTGACATAACTTTGAGGACGAAAAGTACTTAAAGAAAAAAAACTGGAACTTCATCACTCTTCCTCAGTTAACAAAATATTCTCGCAACACCACTAAACAGTCTACAAAAAGCATGCACTTATAACTGACAAGTGTTTGATGAAATTGAGTACATGAGTACACATCCTGTATCAACAGTTGCACATAAGATTTACAAGATATTGTCTTATCATAATAAAATTCTTCATGCTGTACTTGGCTAAGTATTAAAAAAACGGGTTTCAAATCTTCAGCGTGGGAAGATGCCACTTTTCACAGTACTTTCATTTCACGCACCAAAATCGGCGGAAAACTTGAAAATATTCTCAATAAACTCCTGAAAAAGCGCACAGTGCATGTTCTACATCAGATTGCTCTACCTTCGTCAGACCACTGAAGGATACTACAACACACCTTTCAATGTTTCCAAACAAAGACACGCCATGCGGCCGGGAGAATGAAGTCAGTCAAGAAAGGTCATGTGACGTGCCGCATGTTGTTGATAAAAAAGAGACTGCTTTCTCGTTTGTTTTGTACAATATATTAGATATCTTGTAGGGACATTATATGTTACAACAATATCAAACAATCAGGGAAATATTCTTCAGACTTCGTGCAAAACTTTGCTGAAAAAAAAGGAGTATTGCTGTGTAGTGCAAATGCATGGATTGGAACACACGCGACGTTTCCGGTGATTCCGAAGTGCTGCTGTCGTTTTTCGGTTGTTCAAAGTTTTCAGTTCGAGTTTACAACACATCTGACATACCTACAGGGCAAACATTCACAACCAATTGGTCAAAAATACAACTATCGTGAGTGTTGATGTTATATTGCCTGTATAAAACAATGTTTTCCACATACAAATCAGTGATTGTTACTCCATGTGCTTGCGATTTGTTTGTAAGCAAAGTGACAAAAATCACTCGGTACATGGATGTACATTTTTGGCAGTCATTTTCCAGTGCTTTTTTCAGTGTGTGATGACTATCTTGTAATCAACCATAGCCTGGTTGCTGAAATTATCTGTACTATATATTCATTCATTCATGCATGTACACAACACAACATTTCAAATAAAAAGTTTTCAACAATGTTTTATTTTCAACTGAAGTGCATAACCCCTTCCATGCGCACCTTTTGGCACTAAGTCATATATATTGAAACTTGTCCACAAACAAATGTTGAGTTGTGTTCTGGGACTAGTGGGACACATGTTTTATTTTAACATTCAATCTAGTGATTTGTGATGTTGTACTGTAGTATAATAATTATATAAATTTACTCTTAAAGTTAAACTAGAGTCAGCTGTTTGGTCTGTTCACACAACTGTAATTGTTGAGGCTAAGAGTTTATCAAATAAATCAGCTTCTGAAAGTCTTCCTCAGAACACTGGACACCAAAACAACAACCAGACAGATGAACCAAAAGCAGATAAGTATCCTAGGCTACATCTCATTTTTCACTGTTTAACTTAAGTGTTGTTTCATAGCTTGAAAAGGGGCTGACACCAAAATCCTGCATGTTGTGTTTTGTCATAATAAATTTAAAAAATTGATGATCACTTATATAGCACTATTCTCTGCTCTCTTGAGCAGACTCACTGTGTTTACATGTCGTTCTACGTGAGTGACTAGTTTTTATAGCATGTTTTTTTAATATCCTCTGAAGTGGTGTACTTACAGTGCTGGCATGGCTGGTGCCACATGAAACTGCAGCCATCTCGGTGCAAGTTCTGTGTACACCATCCACCCATGCTCCATGTC
This sequence comes from Alviniconcha strummeri, assembly GCA_963584105.1. NCBI lineage: Eukaryota > Metazoa > Mollusca > Gastropoda > Provannidae > Alviniconcha > Alviniconcha strummeri. The sequence goes on from OY757552.1 coordinate 20,812,288, forward strand.
ACTTCATGCAAAGCCACATGCATAAGGTGTGTGCGTTATTAGCTGTAACCTGCCACCTGCACTTTTGGCAGAATGACCGGGATCTTTTACGTGCTACTGTGGTAACACGGGGGTGGAACGGATAATGAAATGAGTCAGCACAGAAAGTTGACCCTGGAGAAGAAAATTCTCCTGCCACTCCTGCAGGGATTCGAACCCGCGACCTTTCAGTCACAAGTCCGGCACTGTAACCACTGAGCTATCCCCGCATAGTTAATGTATCATTCTTTTTAACTCTTTATGTGTTTGGATCTTCTAAAACTTTGTTTCAAGTCAGTTCCATTTGTGTCTTCTGTGTAGTTTAAGGAATGAGTGAACGACTGGTGGTGAGACTGACAAAATAGAACCGATCTAGGGAAGTGTACTCACTCTCATGATGAAGACAGTTTTCTGTTGAAGGCCCTTGTGTTTCATTGTTTCTTGTCTACATTTCCCTAGATACGTCCTGTTGTGGAAGTTTAACCTTAACTGATCAATAGTAAAATATTGTATTATTATAATTGTATACAACAACAAACATGACATAAATGATATAACTTGCGGGCCTTTTGAGAGTTGCGTGTGTGTGTTTTCAGTGTGTTGACCAAGAGGCTGATACGCACCCAGTACCAGTCCCACTTCAACAAGTCAACCGTCACTAGGGAGGAGAAGGAGAAAATCAACCAAGTTCTGGAAAATGTCATCCAGGAGTTGGCTGACCAGTCTAGGGTAATTTTTACAGTGGTTCATTTGGTCTCAACACTTTACCCTCCATGTTTACAGTGGTTCTGTTTGGTCTGAAAATTTACCCTCCCCTTTTACAATGGTTCTGTTTGGTCTGAACACTTTACTCTCCCCATTTACAGTGGTTCTGTTTGGTCTGAACACTTTACCCCCCCCCCCCCCCCCTTTTTTTTTTACAGTGGTTCTGTTTGGTCTGAACACTTTAACCCTCCTTTTACAGTGGTTCTGTTTGGTCTGAAATTTTACACCCCTTTTACATTTGGTCTGAACACTTTACCCCCCTTGTTTGATCATATATAGTAAGACGATTACTACTAGCATTCTGGGGGGGATTCAGTTAATGTGCCAAGAAGCCCCATGTGCCATGGGGCAGGAAGTGGACTGAAGCCTGCAGCCAGTGGAATCTGCAAACTGCACAGCTGCTGGCATGCTGCTTACAGTCACAGTTTCTCCTTCTCTGTTCTTCCTGACTCTATGGAAACGACAGGTGAATGGGCTTTCACACAAGTCTATTAAGACAGAGGGGAAAGGGGAACAAACCGAAGTACCCAGAAAAAACCCCATGGCCAGTGTAAAAATTGATGTATCCCAGAGGTGGCAAAACCTCTGGGATACATCAATTTTTACACTGGCCATGGTTTTTTTTCTGGGTACTTCGGTTTGTTCCCCTTTCCCCTCTGTCTTAATAGACTTGTGTGAAAGCCCATTCACCTGTCGTTTCCGTAGAGTCACTAAGAACACAGAAGGAGAAACTGACTTACTCTTTACAAGGATCACAGCCACCATTTTACTGTACTTCACCATGGAGTGGCAGATGTGTTCACTGATGAATGCATGTGTCAGATGTTAACTAAGACGCCTGTCCACTTGCAGAAACAGTCAAATATGAACTGAAACAGTCGTTCAGCCTTACAGTGTAGTTATGGTGGAACCCTGAGTTAGAAGGAAGAAACCTGCTGAAACCAGGCTTTGTCTGGCAGGTAGCAGCCATTTATCAGTATAGGTAGGTCCAGCCAAATTTTGAACAGCAAGCAATGCAATCCATTAATATGTGATATTAAAGAGGGTCACAAGGCAAGTACACAAACCAAATTTCATTAATTTATCTATAATATTTTTTGAGATATCACCCTTCAAATATTCATCATTTTAGGCGTTTTAGGCACGTTTTACAAAATGCCATTTTTGTATGGCTCTAGCATAAAAAGTATTGGTCACACATCCACCCAGCTTGTTTTACACAGTGTCTGCACAACATAGACTAAACACAATTTTTTCAGTAGTCATCCTTGCTCAAATTTTGGAGATCCAGAGTGCCAAAAATGGAAAAATCACTAATTTTGACATTGTCCGATCGCCAATCTTTGACAGTACCGTGACAAGATCAAACATAACATGGGAATGGAAAGAGGTACGACCATAATTCTGGTATCAACTGATTCAGCATTAATTACACAATACAGATTCACAAGTCTAAAGAAGTGCAAGCTACATTTTACCTACAGAGGCAAGTTTCCATGAGAAAAAAGGGGCAAATATACCGCAAATCTTTGATGGTAATGGCATTAACGCAAATCAAACTCTGGAATGGAAAGAGATACAGCCATGGTTCTGGTATCTGCAGATTCAGCATTAATCAGAGAAGGGAAGTGCACAGCAAATGGAAATTTAGGCAAATTTTAGATATATGTAGACTTGTTTGAATGAGGAAAAGAAGTTAAAAACTGCAGTCCAGGTGTGGCCTCAAGGTAGATGTTGAGGCCTGCCTCATTTTCTAGGACCAATTCTCTCCTCAAGACAATGAAACCGATCATCCTCTGAAATCATTAACAAAGAAATATATAAACAAATAGGTACAAAATATTTATTTCAACATAAACAGCACACTAACACGTTATACTCGCCAATTAAATACACTTAATACTCACCAGTTAAATCATCAGATTCTGAAGTTTAGTTGTAAATAACACTTACTTGACTTTGTGTGAATCATGCAGTAATCACTTGAGAAATAAATAAATCAGAAAGGTACAAACAGAAGGAAGCAGACAAGAACTAATTTTCAGGTGTCTGTCTACTAGTACTACTACCAGTCTCAGCTATTGAAACAATCCCACAAGCAAAAACCTGACTGGAGTCACTCTCACCATTATTTGACAATACTTAAAAAACTTCCCTACTTTAGTTTAGATAAAAGACTTGGATTATTAAGGAAAAGTAAACTAACAAAACTTGGAGTCCCACATCAATGACATTTCCGTTAAAAATTTACATGCTCAAAACTGTATTTAACGTTGCTCTGTGAGTATTTTATTTTCCCCACCCCTTACCACCCCCACATTTGATGTGGCTCTTGAAGTGTGTGCGTGTGTGATTATTTCTTTCATTTTGTTTCTTGTTCAGTCTTTCTTACTGACTTAGTTTACTTCTGTCTTGTTACCATAGTCTTGTCTTGTCAGTCATGCTTGCAAAATGTTAAAAACCAAAAAACTTGTCATTATTACTTCTTTTTTTTAACCCCCCCACCCCCCACCCCCCTTGTAATTATTATTATTATTATATGCAAAGATTGAAAGAATCATGTAATTTTTTAGCCAGTGTGCCAGGTCTTCCATGTGCACAAAAGGTGGAAGAGAAAGAAGGGGAAAAAACAAGAAATAAATTCTTCAGAAACAAATATAATTTCAAACTGTCAATATAACATTAATTTTGGCTGGTGGCTCGCTTTTATTTCGTTTTGTCTAGATGAGCAGATCTACTGTAAAAGAAACATATGGGTCGTGACTGCATCGTCTGCTAGCTAAATCAGAGTTATTGACTTTGACAAGAACAACAAATATATTTTTTCTAAATCATTCACTTGCTAAATTTCCTTTAAAAAAAATTCACTGTTGAGAACATACACCATACATCACGTTTTTGTCAGTTCGGATTTACGGGGAAAGAAATTACTACTTTTACAGCGGTTTGCATTTCGGAGGAACTAATGAGAAAATAACTCTGTAATGTTGTTCAAACTATGACCAGACCACAACGAATTTGCTTCAATTGCATTCAAAGAGATGTAAACAGCACAAAAATACAGTTATGGTTGTGTTGGAAACTCACTTAGTTATCGCTAAAATGAAAAACTTACCACGGTTTCTTTCCAGTTCCTCCTGGGTGAGCATCTTTTGCGCCGCTCGCGTAGTCGCAGACTTTAGCGATCATGCAACTCCAGCCTCCAGCAGACAACAAAATCTGTGGGGTCTCCAATTTCCATTGCACGGGAACTTTTACAAGAACTCGCTTCCGGATCAAAAGATACACCATTTTAAAGAGCGAAAATTTGTCTTTCCAGTGATACCAAATTCAATACGGTGCATTCAAACTTTCTTGGTGTAAATTTAAGGTAAAAATGAACGTATTTTTCAACTCAATTTTTGCTGCAGTCAAAAACGAAGAATTTTAACGAATCTTATAATGGATAAATATACGGGAATTCCTCTTTCTAAAAAGTATAACTTCATGTCTGTACGTTTTTCTTGTAAAAGTTCCCAACGGTTTTCCGAACGCAACCGTTTTCCGACCTCGCTCATCTGACTGGGGACGTCAGAACCATGCTCAGTTTCCGACCGCTTGGTGTGTTCATTAAAACTTCTTCCAAACTAACAATACATCATTCACGCACAAAATAATGGCATCAACGGGTCGTAAAAAGATCGGTTTTTGCGTGACAGTAGTTTTTATTTACAAACTGCACAGAACAAGGCAGATATGACAAGTTGAAAATGAGCAATATTTGCCTCGCGACGACCATGTTACCCAGCGCTAAAGAGAGGCTGGTCCTACCTAATCAGTATAACTGTAACTTGTAAGTTCCTTTCTCTCTCTCCCTCTCTCTCTCTCTCTCTCTCTCTCTCTCTCTCTCTCTCTCTCTCTCTCTCTCTCTCTCTCCCTCTGTCTTTTGTTTTTGTAATTTGTGTGCCAGAGGGTGTTTGGCCTTTTCTTGATAAGACTTAAGAGGTGTCCATAGAAATTGTAGATGTGCACAATGGTCTTATTCTTACTTCTGTAGTTGATAGTTTATTGTCCATGCTGAAATCAGTAGATGGTGCATGCTGAAATCAGTAGATGGTGCATGCTGTGCACACAACGATGGTACAGGCCCTGATTTCGCTGTGTACTTAAAGGGTAGCAATTTAATGATGGTACAGGCCCTGATTTCGCTGTGTACTTAAAGGGTAGCAATTTAATGATGGTACAGGCCCTGATTTCGCTGTGTACTTAAAGGGTAGCAATTTAATGATGGTACAGGCCCTGATTTCGCTGTGTACTTAAAGGGTAGCAATTTAATGATGGTGGCTCGCCTTTTGTGAAACATTAATTAGGGAGCTTATAAATTGAATCTATTAAAAGTATTAGCTTAGACAGTCCACAAGGGATATTCCTGGTGGACTGTCTAAGCTAATACTTTTAATAGATTCAATTTATAAGCTTAGACAGTCCACAAGGGATATCCCTGGTGGACTGTCTAAGCTAATACTTTTAATAGATTCAATTTATAAGCTTCGACAGTCCACAAGGGATATCCCTGGTGGACTGTCTAAGCTAATACTTTTAATAGATTCAATTTATAAGCTTAGACAGTCCACAAGGGATATCCCTGGTGGACTGTCAAGCTAATACTTTTAATAGATTCAGTTTATAGGCTTAGACAGTCCACAAGGGATATATATCCCTAAGTTAAAATTTTAGAATTGTGTTGAAAATGTGGAGGCATTTGCTGTGGAAAGTTTCAGTTGTTGTCAAACTTTTATTTTTTATTTTTTATAAAGTGACAAAAATACAAATTATGCAAGTTTATTGGGATGGATGGGTCCATGGTGTTTTGCACAAATGATGTAGATACATTGACAACTTGGTGTTTTGGGATGCAGTTGTTTGTTTTCTTATCATTAAGAACACGAATGAGCAAACTTGTGTTTAACTTTAATTCCCATTTTTGGTTTGTTCAAGGTGGGCTTTGTTTGTCTGAACGTATCCTCTTATTCAAGCACTATAAGTGTGTTCTGTGAATGTGTTTTGTGTGCTGTATAACTTGACAATAAACACAGTATACAATATTCAATAATGCATTGTAAATACTATTATGTACACACATATTTATGTAATACTGGCTAATGCTATAGACATAATTAAACAGATATAACTGAACACATATCAGTCATTGACAAAGGTTTGAAAGAAATTAAAAATTCTGAATGATAAATAGGTGTTTGTGTCCTCTGCACATTATGATTATTGATGAATTGATTCATTTTCCTTTTGCACCTGAAGAAAATGTCTGCAACACCAGTTGTGGAAAAATAGCAAGGCAATAGGCATTTGCAAATTGTCTGTATTTTTTAAATATATTTTTGTGTGTGTGGACTGTCACATTAACCCCTAAGCAAAAGGTGTCTTGGTTTCCCATCTCAACTTGACTGACTGGCTGCCATCAGCTTTTGCACATTTTTGACACTGACCACTGTTGCTGTTTTGAAGTGAACAATTACCTAGGAAATGCTTTTGGATGAGTTAGCTTTTGTTCAGTCTCTTGTTGTGGTTTTGTTTTTAAACAAGTATTTGAAAATTTCTGAGTAATTTGTAAGACTAGCAGATTCTTGTTCAATCTGGTATCAATAAATTAGACATAATGGTTGACACTACCAGCACGTCTAGCCTTTAAATTAGAATGGTTGACTCTACCAGCATGTCTAGCCTTTAATGGTTGACTCTACCAGCATGTCTAGCCTTCAAATTAGACAGAATGCTTGACGCTAACAGAATGTCTAGTCTTATGTATTCTTTTAACAGGGGTAATATTGAAGGGACTAAGTCACTAAGAAAGTTTGTGTTTGATGGTTTTTGTGTTTGTGTAGGGACTGGTTTTGTAGACTGACTTGAGAAAGTTTTTATATATTAAACATATGTCATATGAGAGGTTTTAAAGTGTATGTTTGCTTTTGAGAATATGACTGAGTTTGATTGCCCCTTATGCCAGCAGTTCTACATCAAACACTGTGCCGCGGCATGCTTCCCTTTCTGCCAACAGTTCTACCACTGACACTGTGCCCCGGCTTGCTTCCCCTTCTGCCAACAGTTCTACCACTGTGCCCTGACATGCTTCCCCTTCTGCCAACAGTTCTACCACTGACACTGTGCCCCGGCTTGCTTCCCCTTCTGCCAACAGTTCTACCACTGTGCCCTGACATGCTTCCCCTTCTGCCAACAGTTCTACCACTGACACTGTGCCCTGGCATGCTTCCCCTTCTGCCAACAGTTCTACCACTGACACTGTGCCCCGGCTTGCTTCCCCTTCTGCCAACAGTTCTACCACTGACACTGTGCCCTGACATGCTTCCCCTTCTGCCAACAGTTCTACCACTGACACTGTGCCCCGGCTTGCTTCCCCTTCTGCCAACAGTTCTACCACTGTGCCCTGACATGCTTCCCCTTCTGCCAACAGTTCTACCACTGACACTGTGCCCTGACATGCTTCCCCTTCTGCCAACAGTTCTACCACTGACACTGTGCCCCGGCTTGCTTCCCCTTCTGCCAACAGTTCTACCAGTACCACTGTCATTTCTCACTTTGCAGTTCAGTCAACTTTTTCCCCTCCCTGTCATCTTCAGATGTAAACTGACCTGTAGCATGAACAGTGAGTCACACTGTTATTTGTCAGTGAGTCACACTGTTATTTGTCAGTGAGTCACACTGTTATTTGTCAGTGAGTCACACTGTTACATGTCAGTGAGTCACACTGTTACTTGTCATTTGATGACTTGTGATGATACATCTGCAGTTTAATGGCTGTGACACATGAAAACTTAGTGAGTGGACAGACAGTGGCAGGTTTTGAACCCATGTATGTAACTGGATTATTATCATCTTGTGTGTTTCACAGGACCTGGTGCCACATGTAAATATCGGAGGAAATGCAAATTTGGATCAAGGCAAAGAAAATCTTCGTAGCGACTATGTTTGCTTATCAAACACTCCATCTCCTACCTTGCTCACTGGTCAAAAAGTGGTGCACAAGGTCAGTCGGGTGGAGCTTGGCGATCATTGCTTGGGACACAACCACCTGAGACGAATCCAACTGTCCCTGAACCATGGTGGTAGTCACGTGACTTCAAAGAACTCTTCTTCCAGAAATGATGAGGATTCCTCAGCAAATGGTCAGCTAGCAAGAGAGCTTTGGAGAGGTTTTCAGTCCAGCAGAGCTGGCAATGAGTCAGCCTCAAGCAGTGGTCAGAGAACAGAGTGTGACACACCTGAAATCAGTGGTCAGAGAACAGAGTGTGACGCACCTGAAATCAGTGGTCAAAGAACAGAGCATGACGCATCTGAAATCAATGGTAAGAAAACAGAGTGTGATGCATCTGAAATCAATGGTCAGAGAGCAGAGTGTGATGCATCTGAAGTCAATGGTCAGAGAACAGAGTGTGATGCATCTGAAATCACAGTTTCCAACAAAGACAGAGCAGGCCACCACACATCTCTGGGCAGTTCCAGTGAAGCAAACCCTTCCACTGGTGACCATCGGTGTGAAAACAAACACCTCACCAAGGTCACTGACACAGATCTTGAGAGTGAGTCCTCAGAGGATGGGGTTCTTCTGCTTACACTGTCAGACTCCAGTACCTCTGCATCCACACCCAGTCAAGGGGCCAGACTGGCCAACAGGGAGAGAGAAACTGGCACCTCCAAGGACAGTTGTGAAACGTCCAAGCTGCTCTCTTCCTTACCAGGTGGCCACAGAAAAGCGCACTTCGTTGCTTCATCCAAAGTGAGGCAACAAACCAAGGCATCAAGGAAGGTGTCATTGCAAACCGCTCTGTCAGCCATCATGGAGTCAGAGTCAGATGACTCTCAAACGTCAGTGGTGGGTGTTGACTTTTTAAATAGCTCAGAAGGAGGAGAGTTGTCTTCGCCTGTAGCTCAGCCTTCAGGACTCTCACAGCCATCAACACTAGCAGGACTCTCACAGCCATCAACACTAGCAGGACTCTCACAGCCATCAACACTAGCAGGACTCTCACAGCCATCAACACTAGCAGGACTCTCACAGCCATCAACACTAGCAGGACTCTCACAGCCATCAACACTAGCAGGACTTTCACAGCTAGCAGGACCTGCAGAACTTTCAAAGCCTCCAGACAAACATAATGGGCCCAAAAATGCCAACATTTACACTCGTCTAAAAATGAGATTTGGTCTGCATGACAAGACTGCAGACTCAGAGAAACTGTCTGCTTTCAACAAATTTGGCAGCAATTCCCAGCTGTGTGGCGACTTAGATGTAGAGTCAAATGATTCTCTGGACACCCCACTGGTCATTGATGAGTCTCCCAGAGGATCAGAAGTGGAGGAGGAATCTTTCTCCCCACCAACACAGTCTGCAGAAGGTCCATCGCAGTCTTCAAGGGTGTGCGTTGGGTCCAAAGACTCCAACATTGACTCTCTGCTGAAGAAGAGAAGCGGCGATGAGGAGGAGTTGCTGGATCCTTGTGAAGACTCAGCTTCTGATGGGTCCACTTCTGGTGCCTGTTGTCAACTTGCTGGCCAAGGACAAGAGGCCATATCATCTCTGGGTCACTGGGCCGGTTCCCAGGACATCAAGCACACTGGATTTGCAACCCTCAATTTTTTTAGGAAGAAACTAGTGCCGATTACACCCAACCAGAGGACCGTTGAAAACAGTGAGAAACCGATACTGGTCGTAGGATCCAACTCGGACACTTCCCAAGATTCGGTGATGTTGAAGGCACAGAGTGACAACTCTGATTTGGGTGAAATGTTAGAAACGAAGGCAAAACCTTCTCAAGAGAAGACAGAGAAGCATGCAGACTTGTGGAAGAGTGGGCGGTGTTCGAAGGCAGTATTTGATATTGGTGAAAATGCAGAACACAGAAGACAGGCTAACATTTTGAAGGCTGTGCCACTCGGGAAAGTTGCCTACCCTTATGGTCAAAGTCGAGGGTCTGTGAAGTTGAAGGAGAAGAAGCAGCATCAGTGTGTACGTGGAGAAAACATCACAGAACAGTTGATGGCAGCTGGTGATGAATTAGACCTGAGCGATATGCCACTCAGCCATCTGCAACAGATGAATACAAAGCCAAAAAACTCTGACAATAGAGGGCACTGTAGTGCAGGTCCAGACAATGCTGAGTTTTCAAAACAACATGAAAAAGTACGACACAAATGTGAGCAGCAACCACTGAAGAAGAAGCAGAGGAGAGAAACTCTGGAACCACCACCCAAGAATGCAAGCAGCCTGAAAGGTCGAGTGCATGTTTCACCTTCTCCATTCTCTCCTCCTCTCTCACCAGTAGTGAAAAAAAGCACCAGGCAAAACCAGAAACGGTTGGTTGGAAAACAAACAGTTCACAAAAGAAAAAATGCGTGGAATATTTGTACAACAGACACCACCTCACACAAGAGATCAGTGTCTTCTTTGTCAGAAAGCACCGATGATGAAGCTGTCGTGAATCAAAGCCTGAAAACTTCCCTGGAAAAAGCAAATGGGAGGAAGGGGAGAGGAACATTCAGTGTTTTTAAAACACGCATTGTCCCCAGCAAAAAGTTGCAGTTTGCTTTGACAGTCAGTATAGGAGACCAGGTGTGTTCAATCGTGAGGAATTTCACTACAGCTGGGGGCGGCTGCAGCAGCCAGGGTCAGCCCAAGAGTGATGAGCCATGGAAGGCTGTTCCCTACAAGGGAGAAACGCTCAAGTTTCCAGTCATAAAACTGCAAGATGTACGGCACTCAAAATCACACACCCCAGGTGACTGTGGGGAAGAGATTGCGTCGCACTGCAGAAGAGAGCGAAATCTGTTTGACTTTTTCAAGTCTGGTAGCCAGAGGGAGCAAGACTGCCTTGCCGTGGTTGAGCCTGACTGCGTGGACGCTGCTTCAGAGACATCCACCTCATCCACATGTCTTCCCAAGATGGCTAAGACGCAGGAGCGGAGTGTTGCCAGCTCATCAGAGCATGGGTGCAGTGTCCGAATGAAGCAGGCTGGCAGCTTGGACGAGTCTCGACAAGTGTTGAGAAAACAGCGCACAGTGAAGAGACTGGCGCCCAAGCTTTGCACAACCCTGAGGCTGCGAAAACAGGCATCCCCCAACAAGCTGAACAGTTCATCTGAAGTGGAGGAGTGGACGGTGGTCACTCAGGACAATCAGCCTGGCGGTTCTTATTGCCAGAGGGAATTCTCACAGCATCAGGGGCTGCGAAGAAAGGTGTGTGCTGTGTTGTTGGTGGCTGTGGTGTGTGTTCCTAACAGGGTGAAGATATTGTACCTGGGAGTGGTCGCTGTAGTATTTTTGTTGAACTTACAGTTTCAGGGACACTTTGTGTGATCACCTTTTTTTCTCTTTCTTTTTTTAAAGTGGCATGTGTGGCTTTTTAAATGCTTCAGCTTCGTTTCACTGTGCGTGATTATGTGAAGAGGTGTTTTTATAAACCTTTGCACTGCGCATGATTGTGTGAAGTGGTGCTTTGGTAAACCTACAACTTTTTAAAACAAAAACAAAATTCAGACAGAAGAAGAAGGTAAGAGGTTTGTGTATGCAACCATTTTCCTGCATTGCCATGTGCCGTGTCCCCAACCATTCATAGTTCAAATCTATTCCCAAGAAAGAGGGACACACCATAGAGTTTATCAACTTTACGGGTTTAAAGACTTTAAAGTAATTGGACTTTGAAGCTAACTAGCAACAGTACAAGGGAGGGATTGTCTTTGATGCATCTCACTGTGCACACGTTAGTTTGTTCTCTGTTGTGTTGAGACAGGTTACAGCGTACCTCGTTGTTGTACTTAGGTTTCAGTGGTCTGCTTAGACATGTTACAGTGTTCTGAGCTGTTGTGCTTAGAGAGGTTAAAGTGTTCTGTGCTGTTGTGCGTAGACAGGTTAAGGTGTTCTGTGCTGTTGTGCCTAGACAGGTTAAGGTGTTCTGTGCTGTTGTGCCTAGATAGGTTAAAGTGTTCTGTGCTGTTGTGCCTAGATAGGTTAAAGTGTTCTGAGCTGTTGTGCGTAGACAAGTTATGGTGTTCTGTGCTGTTGTGCATAGATGGGTTATGGTGTTCTGTGCTGTTGTGCATAGATAGGTTAAAGTGTTCTGTGCTGTTGTGCATAGACCAGTTACAGTGTTCTGTGCTGTTGCGAGTAGACAGGTTACAGTGCTCTGTGCTGTTGCGAGTAGACAGGTTACAGTGCTCTGTGCTGTTGCGAATAGACAGGTTACAGTGCTCTGTGCTGTTGCGAGTAGACAGGTTACAGTGCTCTGTGCTGCCATGTCATAGTTTAAATACTAACACTAACAGATTTTGATGTCCTGCACTGTTTGCTTGGACAGAAAATAGAGTTGACAGGTGTTAAAATGTGGCAAGTTATTGTGTTTGCAGTGTTCTGCTCAAACAAGTTACAGTTTACAGTGTTGTGCTTACCAGATACTTCATATGATTGTGCACTGTTGTGCTCATTAGACACTGAATAGAATTCTGCACTATTGTGCTTGTTTAATATTATTATTACTAATATTAGACACGTCATATTCTGCACTATTGTGCTTAGTTAATATTACTAATATTAGACATGTCATATTCTGCATTATTGTGTTTAGTTAATATTATTATTACTAATATTAGACACATCATATTCTGTACTATTTTCACTGCACTTAGACAGTTCATAGAATTCTGCACTGTTGTCCTTATTACAATGTTAGACATGGTATAGGATTCAGCAATGTTGCGCTTAGACACTTAATAGGATTCTGCACTGTTGTGCTTAGACACTTTATAGGATTCTGTACTGTTGTGCTTAGACACTTTATAGGATTCTGCACTGTTGTGCTTAGACATTTTATAGGATTCTGCACTGCTGTGCTTAGACACTTCATTATTTATAGGATTCTACACTGCTGTGCTTAGACACTTTATTATTTATAGGATTCTACACTGCTGTGCTTAGACACTTCATTATTTATAGGATTCTACACTGCTGTGCTTAGACACTTCATTATTTATAGGATTCTACACTGCTGTGCTTAGACACTTCATTATTTATAGGATTCTACACTGTTGTGCTCTGGCACTTTATAAGATTCGCATCATTCGGCACTGTTGTGCATAGACACTTCATAGGATTCTGCACACTACTGCCAGGGCAAATTACAGTGTTACTGTTAGGCACTTGAGCAGAAATAGCACTTGTGTGCTAATTGTCTGTGTCAGCAGGGATTACCTACACATGAGCAGAAATAGCACTTGTGTGCTAATTGTCTGTGTCAGCAGGGATTACCTACACATGAGCAGAAATAGCACTTGTGTGCTAATTGTCTGTGTCAGCAGGGAGTACCTACACATGAGCAGAAATAGCACTTGTGTGCTAATTGTCTGTGTCAGCAGGGAGTACCTACACATGAGCAGGAATAGCACTTGTGTGCTAATTGTCTGTGTCAGCAGGGAGTACCTACACATGAGCAGGAATAGCACTTGTGTGCTAATTGTCTGTGTCAGCAGGGAGTACCTACACATGAGCAGGAATAGCACTTGTGTGCTAATTGTCTGTGTCAGCAGGGATTACCTACACATGCAAATTGCAGGGGTTCTGTGCGCACACACTTCTTTTCCTTTACTTTTCATTTTCCATCTTAATGTGGCTGGTTTGGTTTACTTTTCTTTTTTTCTTCGTTTTTTTTTTCTCTCTTTTTTTTTTTGGGGGGGGAGGGGGGGATGTTTGCCTGTATTTGTCATATGGTGGGCCCATTTACTGATTGAATGTGGGGCGCATGTGTTCTGCTTGTGGTGGATGTTTGCCTGTATTTGTCATATGGTGGGCCCATTTACTGATTGAATGTGGGGCGCATGTGTTCTGCTTGTGGTGGATGGTGTACAAGGACCTTAACTCACCCTTCCCATCATCCCTTGCTAGTTTGACAAACAGGCCACTCAAAATCGGCCTCGCTTGCTCTCTTATTAATACTGTGCTTTTGATGGGTTTGCTCTGTGTGCATTTGTTTGTGTGGTGCATGTATGTGTGAGACTGACAGTGTGTGTGTATATGTGCACATGATTTATGTGTGTACATGTAATATATTGTGTGTAGTGTAAGTGCATGCATCGCTTGTGTCAAGTTTGTAAGAATGCACTTAAATGAGTAGACGCGTGATGTATATATGTATGTAATGTGTACTAGGTTTATTGACATTGCTATTGTGTACATGCAGCAATAGAGTTTCAGGAGTTAACAAACAAAAAGAGGACAAATTATGTACTAGGTTTATTGACATTGCTATTGTGTACATGCAGCAGTAGAGTTTCAGGAGTTAAAAAACAAAAAGAGGACAAATTATTGATTATGGAATGTATTGTACTTTATAGCTGTGACAGCAGCTGACAACAGAGATTTCTCTCCGTCAGATAGACACTGTGTGTGGTCATGGTATTGATAGGTCATACTAATAACGATCAGGTCAGTCACCATGCTGTACAAATGTAATTGATAGGTCATAATAATAACGATCAGGTCAGTCACCATGCTGTACAAATGTAATTGATAGGTCATACTAATAACGATCAGGTCAGTCACCATGGTGTACAAATGTAATTGATAGGTCATAATAATAACTATCAGGTCAGTCACCATGGTGTACAAATGTAAGTCATTGGCCATCACGGCTGTACAAATGCAAGTCACCGGCCATCATGGCTGTACAAACACAAGTGGCCATCATGGCTGTACAAACGCAAGTCACTGGCCATCACAGCTGTACAGACACAAGTCACTGGCCATCACAGCTGTACAGACACAAGTCACTGGCCATCACAGCTGTACAGACACAAGTCATTGGCCATCACAGCTGTACAGACACAAGTCACTGGCCATCACAGCTGTACAGACACAAGTCATTGGCCATCACGGCTGTACAGACACAAGTCACTGGCCATCACAGCTGTACAGACACAAGTCACTGGCCATCACAGCTGTACAGACACAAGTCACTGGCCATCACAGCTGTACAGACACAAGTCACTGGCCATCACAGCTGTACAGACACAAGTCACTGGCCATCACAGCTGTACAGACACAAGTCACTGGCCATCACAGCTGTACAGACACAAGTCACTGGCCATCATGGCTGTACAGACACAAGTCATTGGCCATCATGGCTGTACAGACACAAGTCACTGGCCATCATGGCTGTACAGACACAAGTCATTGGCCATCATGGCTGTACAGACACAAGTCACTGGCCATCATGGCTGTACAGACACAAGTCATTGGCCATCATGGCTGTACAGACACAAGTCATTGGCCATCATGGCTGTACAGCTTGACTGCCCTCATAGGCTAGCGACATGGAACCACTTTGACATGGAGACAGTTTAACCCCCCCCCCTCCCCCCCCGCCCCACTACTCAGGTGTGATGTTTTGGGGTGAGTTAATTTGTGGTGGGGGGGATTAGGCAGTAGGAGAGGGGTGCTGATGGTGGTGGGACGAGTTCCTTTAACATGAAATTTTCCTGAAGTGAAATGGAGTCAGGTGTCTGTACAGTAACCTTACTCTTGTACTCTGAGCTTTTTTCCCACGTGGAAGGGTGGAGGTTAAGCATGCTGCAGACGTACCCAGGTAAACACTGAAACACCACACAAAGACTGGGTAGTACAGCATGCTGCAGACGTACCCAGGTAAACACTGAAACACCACACAAAGACTGGGTAGTACAGCATGCTGCAGACGTACCCAGGTAAACACTGAAACACCACACAAAGACTGGGTAGTACAGCATGCTGCAGACGTACCCAGGTAAACACTGAAACACCACACAAAGACTGGGTAGTACAGCATGCTGCAGACGTACCCAGGTAAGGCAACCCAAATATCATGCAAGAGGTGAATGAAAACACTGAAGTGTGAAATAAACTAATAATGAAGTGCAGTGATGCAGACTTCCTATACTTAGAGTAAAATTTTGATTTATGTAAATAGAAATATTGATTCATGCAAACAAACAATGAGAATGCAAGCACAAACAATGAGAATGCAAACACAAACATTGATTATGCAAACACAAACATTGATTATGCAAATGCAAACATTCATTACACAAAAATATTGATTTATGTAAAGGCAAATATTGATATATTCAAACAGAAACATTGTTTATGCAAATGCAAACATATGCAAACAGAAATATTAGCATGCAAGCACAAACATTGATTTAGGCAAAGAAAATGTTGATGGTACCAGCACACAAAAGTAAAGAAGCCACTGGAAGAATGGACCAACATGCAGACTTGAACCGACTGCTTCAATTGCAGAAGGCAAGGTCAAAGAAGAGAAAAGCTATGTTGGAGTCCTCATCATCGGATGAAGATGACCAACCCCTAAAGAGGAGGACAGTGGCCTGCGTTGACCAGTCGGATGACGGTGCATCCAGTTCCATGGATGAAGATTTTATGGAGTCGGTAGCAGTGAAGACCAAGGTACTTTATCAGGGGAGTGGTAAGAATCACGAGGGTAGGCATGTGCCTGTATGAGCTGGGGATGGCTGTAAAGCTTTTTGTCTTTTGGAAAGAAAATTATATTTAATGTGTCTTGTCTTATGACATGTTTTTAATCAAAATTACTCTAGTTTCTTATATCTGTATGCATATTGCCTTGTTCTGTGCCACTTTTTGTGGGCATGAAAGTAGCAGGGAGAAGCTAGATATTGGTCAGAGAAATTCAAATGTCCAATTCTTTGCTCCATGGCCCCACAGATGGGCACGGTGGATACAGACAGGGCCTCTCTGGCGTCCAGACCATCCACTTTGTCTGTGCTGAGCCCGGAGAAGGTCAGGACAGAGCTGCTGGCATTCCACTTCATTTCCCCCAAATCTCTCCAGGCCTAAACTGAAGTGTCATGAACTGTGAATCAGACTTTGTTGGTGGTGTAATGAATTGTGTACATCTGTGTACCACTGCGTATTGTTGTACTTGCACCAGAAACCAAAGAAGAAGCTGATAAAAGCAAAAGTGCAGCAGCCGAAAGTGCAACTGGATTCCTCAGATGAAGACAACCTGCCACTGAAACCCAGACGCGCAGCTGTTGGGAGGCGAGGGGAGGAGGACAGCGATGACGATGCTGCTGCGTCTGCACACCAGGGAAGTAGCGACAATGCTACTCCCGTAAAAGCAAAGGTGGTTACTGAATAACTAAACTTCGCTTACACTAGGAAGTTGCAGTTTAGTGAGAGTTATTGTGAGCGTATGGGCAGGAAGGGAGACGCCGTGTGAGTGTTGGGCACAAACTTGCTGGCAGGCCAAACGCTAGCGCATAGCTGTGGCCACTAGACTTACAGTGTTACAGGGCCGGTCAGCGTAAGTGATTGGCATGAACCATAACACAAAGGGTACATAGCTTCTGTCTTCCTGCCTAGAGGCTCACAGTAATTCTAGTTAAACTACAACTTCCTTGTGTAAGACTAGTTTAATGATCTAATTATCACTCACCTGTTGGCTGAGTCGGTACGAAGCCACCTGAGACTTCAGAGCAAGTCTAGTGGACACAGCCACATGTACATAACAGGGATCATGCATGCTACATGTCTAGTGGACTAAGCAACATGTACAGAACAGGAATCACACATGCTACATGTCTAGTGGACACAGCAACACATACATAACAGGGATCACACATGCTACATGTCTAGTGGACACAGCAACACGTACAGAACAGGGATCACACACACTACATGTCTAGTGGACACAGCAACACGTACAGAACAGGGATCACACACACTACATGTCTAGTGGACACAGCAACACTTACAGAACAGGGATCACACACACTACATGTCTAGTGGACACGGATCAAGCATGCTACATGTCTAGTGGACACAGCAACATGTACAGAACAGGGATCACACACTACATGTCTAGTGAACACAGATCACGCATGCTACATGTCTAGTGGACACAGCAGCACATACAGAACAGGGATCACACACGCTACATGTCTAGTGGACACAGCAGCACATACAGAACAGGGATCACACACGCTACATGTCTAGTGGACACAGCAGCACATACAGAACAGGGATCACACACGCTACATGTCTAGTGGACACAGCAGCACATACAGAACAGGGATCACACACGCTACATGTATGGCAATTTTATTTATTGAGAAACGGGTCAAGCAAAAGCTTGTGCAGCAGTTTCCTGCTTATAGTTTTGTCACTGGACCCCTGCACACCACCTGACAGTCTTCAAGTCTTGGGAGGGGGACAATCAAGCCATGCTTTTGTTTTGGGGAGACGAGGACAAAAGTACAGCTGATCTAAAATGTCTGAGTTTTGTTGTTGGCAGTAACCCGTGCTGTGTTCTTCTTGCTACAGAAACGCCCGCAGGGAAGGAAGAGAGTGCAGCTGGTCTCTGACGATGAAGACGATGTGCCGCTGAAAGCCAGACCCGTAGCCAAGGCCGGGGGTGGTGATGAGAGCAGCGATGATAATGATGGTGCCATGCCACAGTGTGTGGAAGACAGTGATGATGCCACTGCACTGAAAGTGAAGGTAGTTAACGAACCATGTTTGTGTGACAGTAGGAACAATCGGCAGCCCAAAGTCGAGCGGTGTAACATGGCCACGGCTCAGTGATTTCTTTGTCAAGCTGCAGAGTCACGTGATTGGTGGCAACATGGTCACGGCTCAGTGATTTCTTTGTCAAGCTGCAGAGTGATGTGATTGTTGGCAACATGGTCACAGCTCAGTGATTTCTTTGTCAAGCTGCAGAGTGATGTGATTGGTGGCAACATGGTCACGGCTCAGTGATTTCTTTGTCAAGCTGCAGAGCGATCTGAACCTTGCTGCTGTTTCACTGACCCAGAGGAAGGCCAAGTTATTAAAACATTAGACAGTGTCTTTAAGCTGAAACCACAGCTGTTTCACTGACCCCAGTGGAAGGCCAAGGTATTAAAACATTAGACAGTGTCTTTAAGCTGAAACCACAGCTGTTTCACTGACCCCAGTGGAAGGCCAAGGTATTAAAACATTAGACAGTGTCTTTAAGCTGAAACCACAGCTGTTTCACTGACCCCAGTGGAGGGCCAAGTTATTAAAACATTAGACAGTGTCTTTAAGCTGAAACCCATTTGTTTTACTGACCCCAGTGGAAGGCCAAGGTATTAAAACATTAGACAGTGTCTTTAAGCTGAAACCACAGCTGTTTCACTGACCCCAGTGGAGGGCCAAGTTATTAAAACATTAGACAGTGTCTTTAAGCTGAAACCCATTTGTTTTACTGACCCCAGTGGAGGGCCAAGTTATTAAAACATTAGACAGTGTCTTTAAGCTGAAACCCATTTGTTTTACTGACCCCAGTGGAGGGCCAAGTTATTAAACACTAGACAATGTCTTTAAGTTGAAACTACAACTTTTGAGGAGGAAGGTGATTGAACTTGCGGCAATGGATCCATCAGCTCACAAACCATTGAGACCCAGAGATGTGTGTACTGAGAAAACTGACCAAGATGAATCTGTATTGAACACTTTTGGTATCTTTTGGTATCCAGTGCGTTTTCTGCTGTAAGTCCATGGAAGGTTTCGTGTCTTTATTCCCCAGAAGTCCCCACAAGCATGGACGCCTGCTGTGATTTCTACCGATGACATCTCTACAGTGAAATCAAACGGCAAAACTTCGGGTTGTCCTGACAGTGACCTTGACACCAGCAGTCTGTCATCTGATGGTGAAAATGAGGCTCCACCGCAACCCATGAAGCGCTCAGGTCACAACATCAAGTTCACCAAGAGGAAAATTCAGCACATGGAGCTTGCACAAAAACAGGTGAGGAGTGTGGTTTGCAGCTCAGTGAAAGACCTGTTGAGATAATATTCAGTAATAAATAGTAGTTAAGATCTGTTGAGATATAATAAGTAGCAATTAAGATATGTTGAGATGATAATAATAATAAGTAGTAAGATCTGTTGAGATAATAATAAATAGTAGTTAAGATCTGTTGAGATAATAAGTAGTAATTATGATCTGTTGAGATAATAATAAGTAGTAATTAAGATCTGTTGAGATAATAATAATAATAATAAGTAGCAGTTAAGATCTGTTGAGATGATAATAATAATAATAAGTAGCATTTAAGATCTGTTGAGATGATAATAATAATAAGTAGCATTTAAGATCTGTTGAGATGATAATAATAATAAGTAGCAATTAAGATCTGTTGAAATAATAATAATAATTAGTAATTAAATACTCTACAGTGCTGCTGCCCAAGGCATGTTTAGAGTCTTTTAAGCAGTAACCATTAAGTGGGATAGCACAGTCTATTGCAAGCAAATTCTCTTGTTCTTTACTATAATTATTTGCCTGATGTTTCAAACTCTTTTTTAAAATTTGCATGAAAGGTGAGTGGGTTGACAAATTATACGTCAGTCAGTGCCTCAGCAGTGAAAAAGACATGACACAAGACTGCAACAAAGCTGTGTATGCTTTGTGCCTGTAAAACAAGACAAAGCTGTGTATGTTTTGTGCCTGTAAAACAAGACAAAGCTGTGTATGCTTTGTGCCCGTAAAACAAGACAAAGCTGTGTATGCTTTGTGCCTGTAAAACAACACAAAGCTGTGTATGTTTTGTGCCTGTAAAACAACACAAAGCTGTGTATGCTTTGTGCCTGTAAAACAACACAAAGCTGTGTATGCTTTGTGCCTGTAAAACAACAAAGCTGTGTATGTTTTGTGCCTGTAAAACAACACAAAGCTGTGTATGTTTTGTGCCTGTAAAACAACACAAAGCTGTGTATGTTTTGTGCCTGTAAAACAACACAAAGCTGTGTATGCTTTGTGCCTGTAAAACAAGACAAAGCTGTGTATGCTTTGTGCCTGTAAAACAAGACAAAGCTGTGTATGCTTTGTGCCTGTAAAACAAGACAAAGCTGTGTATGCTTTGTGCCTGTAAAACAAGACAAAGCTGTGTATGCTTTGTGCCTGTAAAACAAGACAAAGCTGTGTATGCTTTGTGCCTGTAAAACAAGACAAAGCTGTGTATGCTTTGTGCCTGTAAAACAAGACAAAGCTGTGTATGCTTTGTGCCTGTAAAACAAGACAAAGCTGTGTATGCTTTGTGCCTGTAAAACAAGACAAAGCTGTGTATGCTTTGTGCCTGTAAAACAACACAAAGCTGTGTATGCTTTGTGCCCGTAAAACAAGACAAAGCTGTGTATGCTTTGTGCCTGCAAAACAAAACAAAGCTGTGTATGTTTTGTGCCTATAAAACACAAGACAAAGCTGTATATGTTTTGTGCCTATAAAACACAATCAAAGCTATGAATGTTTTGTGCCTATAAAACACAAGACAAAGCTGTGTGTGTTTTGTGCCTATAAAACACAAGACAAAGCTGTGTGTGTTTTGTGTCTATAAAACACAAGACAAAGCTGTGTGTGTTTTGTGCCTATAAAACACAAGACAAAGCTCTGTGTGTTTTGTGTCTATAAAACACAAGACAAAGCTGTGTGTGTTTTGTGTCTATAAAACACAAGACAAAGCTGTGTGTGTTTTGTGCCTATAAAACAAGACAAAGCTGTGAGTGTTTCGTGCCTAAAACACAAGAGAGCTGTGTGTGTTTTGTGTCTATAAAACACAAGAGAGCTGTGTGTGTTTTGTGCCTATAAAACACATCTGGTTGCTTGGTGCTCTCATCTCTGCCCTGTCGTCTTGTTTCTAGCCAACAAAAAAAGCCAGGAGGTCCAAGCCGGACACATCATCCAAAGGAGTGCCATCAGAAGTGAATCCATCAGCAGCCACATCATCATCAGGCAGTGGTGAAGCACCGTACCTTAAGCGGCTGCGAGTGATCTGCCGAAAAGTGGGGATTTTTGTGCGCAACGACATCCATTTTGCGGGCTGCACAACGGACAGCGAGAGGATTGAGAGGCTGAAGGAGGCGCTGAGAAAGGCGGGCATGAAAGGCACGGCTCTTTCCTTTCTTCTCCGTCCCTTGCCTGTTCGCTTAGGCTTTTCTCCACTTTTACTCTGTCTTTTTCCCCAACAGTTTCTTGGCTGGGTTTTGCTTTGCATCTTCTTTCTCGAGTCTAGATAGTTTCTTTGTTCATGAGATAGATGGTTTCTTTGTTCATGAGATCGATGGTTTCTTTGTTCATGAGATCGATGGTTTCTTTGTTTACATCTTGTGGGTGTGTGATAATCGTATGCCTTACCTTAAACCATGGCTTTTGAGAATGCGAATCTGAAACATGCACAGTTACCGCAAACCAAAGGTCTTTGTGGGGGGGGGAAGGTAAGATAAAAGCATGTGTAAATGAAAGGTGTCAGCCCCCTTAATAATGATATAATGATGTTGCTGCTGCCAGAAGTTGTGCCTTTTAGTGATTTTAGTGTGTTTGCCGCAGGTCAGCTCCAAGTTGTGCCTTATAGTAACGTGGTGGTACCTGTGTGTTTGCCGCAGGTCAGCCCAGAGGTTGTGCCTTATAATAATGTGGTGGTACCTGTGTGTTTGCCGCAGGTCAGCCCAGAGGTTGTGCCTTACAGTAATGTGGTGGTACCTGTGTGTTTGCCGCAGGTCAGCTCCAAGGTTGTGCCTTATAATAATGTGGTGGTACCTGTGTGTTTGCCGCAGGTCAGCCCAGCCTCAGCAAGGTGGACGCTGTCAACCTGAAAAGGGAAGCTGCAGCGTTGGACACGTCCAACATCATACAGACATCAGGTGGGAAGAGGTGGGGTGGGGGTGGATGGTGGGAAGAGTTGGGTTGGGGTGGGGGTGGATGATGGAAAGAGTTGGGGTGGGGTGGGGGTTGATAAGGTGGATGGTGGGAAGAGTTGGGGTGGGGGTGGATGGTGGGAAGAGTTGGGGTGGGGGTTGATAAGGTTGATGGTGGGAAGAGTTGGGTTGGGGTGGGGGTGGATGATGGAAAGAGTTGGGGTGGGGTGGGGGTTGATAAGGTGGATGGTGGGAAGAGTTGGGGTGGGGGTGGATGGTGGGAAGAGTTGGGGTGGGGGTTGATAAGGTTGATGGTGGGAAGAGTTGGGCTGGGGTGGGGTGGGGGTTGATAAGGTGGATGGTGGGAAGAGTTGGGGTGGGGGTTGATAAGGTTGATGGTGGGAAGAGTTGGGGTGGGGTGGGGTGGGGGTTGATAAGGTGGATGGTGGGAAGAGTTGGGGTGGGGTGGGGGTAGATGGTGGGAAGAGTTGGGGTGGGGTGGGGGGTTGATATGGTGGATGGTGGGAAACTAAAGAAACACCATAGAGACTTAAATGTGAAAGGGGACAAGCGGAAACTTAGCAGAGTCCAGGCGAGATCAAGAGGAGGGAGGTGAGCTGGACTCTCATGAAGAAGTTAGACGCTTTTGTGGGTCCAGGCGAGATCAAGAGGAGGGACGTGGTGCTGGACCCACGAGTTAGCTCAGAAGAGGTCAAGAGTAGGGAGGTGGAGCTGGGCTTGAAAGTTGGACTTCTTTTGCTTCAGTTGTTTCCCAAGGGTGGAGCTGTGGACATTGTCTTTTTGACTCTGTTCCGCACAGCAGTTGGGACAGCAGTTGCGTAGTACAACAGTTGCTGCGCAGTGCCGAGCGGACACTACAGTAACATTCTGTTTTTCTGGCGGCGGTCCATGGCATCCTTGGTCTTCCTGGTTGGAGCCTGTCTCAAGCCTTCACTCTTCCCCCCCCCCCCCCCCCCCCTTGTCCCCGTCCCTAATAGGCCTCCTCACCTCTGTGGACGTTAAGCAAAATTATTCCCATGTAAACTTTGTGGGGGTGGGGGGGGGGGGTGGCATCGTCCTGGGTGAAGGGTGACGTGAATCAGTCTTGGTGTTCAGTGAGGCCTGCTTTGTACAGTTTCCTCTTAACAATCATACAGACATTTCTGTATAGCGCTATTCCCCACTGTTGTAGATTGCTGGTGGATATATTTTAATTTTTATGTTCACTTATGTATGTGTTCTATTTTTGATACAGGACGTCCCAAGCGGCAACCCAAGGACATTTTCACAAGAACAAACTCCCCAAAGAAGTCCCTGTCGCCTATCAAACTCCAGTTCAGCCGAATCAGGGACCTCATTTCAGAGTCCGAGAGTGATTAAAACTTCTGTTGTTTGATTACTTCTCATTTTGTTGTCAGTGAACCTGTACATAACTTTTGTGACAGAACCTGTGCCCATTGTTTTTGAGGGGCTGTAGTTCTGAGATGTAAAGCGAGTTGAATGAGACAATCCAGCACCAGAAAATGAGTCACAGTTAGAACAGTATACCAGGAACACGCGCAAGTTTCAGACCTCAACTGATAGGAGCATCTGCCATGGCCACGTCTGGCAAATACAGTGCCAAACAGAAGAAAGAACAAAAGGGAGTGACTGTGGACCATAGGTACAGGTGTACTGCAGACCTGAAGGAAGTGACTGTGGACCATAGGTACAGGTGTACTGCAGACCTGAAGGAAGTGACTGTGGACCATAGGTACAGGTGTACTGCAGACCTGAAGGAAGTGACTGTGGACCATGGGTACAGATGTACTGCAGACCTGAAGGAAGTGACTGTGGACCATGGGTACAGGTGTACTGCAGACCTGAAGGCAGTGACTGTGGACCATGGGTACAGATGTACTGCAGACCTGAAGGAAGTGACTGTGGACCGTGGGTACAGGTGTACTGCAGACCTGAAACAAGTGGGCATTACTGGAAGTTTGAGAGAGTAGATGTTTTTTCAGCCATGATTTGAACGAAGACAAGGTTTCTGAGCGGTGGGTGGGGAAAGGGTTGATAGAGCTAGCTCTGTTGGTACCAGTTTCCGGCTGTGGTTTTGCATGCTAACTGAAAGAGTGTAAAATGGCCAAAGTCATTTGCCCAAAAACATTTCTTCCAAGTAGAGTATGATTTGCGAAGTGATGTTGTTTTATTGTGCACAGTTGAGGATGTATGTGTTGTGTACCAGTGCACCTCAGATTAATGCCGTGAATGGCAGAAGAGGGTGGGAAGGGTTGGGGTCCTAGATTTGATTTATTTCGGTGTTTGTATGTCATGTCAAGATTGTATGGCGGGTGGGAGAGGGGTGGGGGTGGGGTTCTGCCCATGCTGTACGCAGGGTCACCTTTGTGCGGTTGGCGCTACAATGAGGTTTAACTGTTTGTTGTGACGTGACTGTCAGTGCCAGTTTGCTTTGAAGTGAGTTTTTGTGGAACTGTTTGCTGCCCAGTAGTGGTGTGGCTGTGAGGAAGGGTTGAACAGGTGATCCACTAATGTAGTGTTGTGCTTTAGAAAGGGGTAGGCTTGATGACAATCTGGTAGCTTTGTAGAGAAGTGGGCAGCTGCTGTCCTCAGAACCACTCAGCTACTCTGTACACCCCCTACTACCACTTCTGTACACCCCCTACTACCACTTCTGTACACCCCCTACTACCACTTCTGTACACCCCCTACTACCACTTCTGTACACCCCCTACTACCACTTCTGTACACCCCCTACTACCACTTCTGTACACCCCCTACTACCACTTCCGTACACCCCCTACTACCACTTCTGTACACCCCCTCACAACCACTTCTGTACACCCCCTACTACCACTTCTGTACACCCCCTACTACCACTTCTGTACACCCCCTCACAACCACTTCTGTACACCCCCTACTACCACTTCTGTACACCCCCTCACAACCACTACTGTACACCCCCTCACAACCACTTCTGTACACCCCCTACTACCACTTCTGTACACCCCCTCACAACCACTTCTGTACACCCCCTACTACCACTTCTGTACACCCCCTCACAACCACTTCTGTACACCCCCTACTACCACTTCTGTACACCCCCTCACAACCACTACTGTACACCCCCTCACAACCACTTCTGGACACCCCCTACTACCACTACTGTACACCCCCTACTACCACTACTGTACACCCCCTCACAACCACTACTGTACACCCCCTCACAACCACTACTGTACACCCCCTCACAACCACTACTGTACACCCCCTCACAACCACTTCTGGACACCCCCTACTACCACTACTGTACACCCCCTCACAACCACTTCTGGACACCCCCTCACAACCACTTCTGGACACCCCCTCACAACCACTTCTGGACACCCCCTCACAACCACTTCTGGACACCCCCTCACAACCACTTCTGGACACCCCCTCACAACCACTTCTGGACACCCCCTCACAACCACTTCTGGACACCCCCTCACAACCACTTCTGGACACCCCCTCACAACCACTTCTGGACACCCCCTCACAACCACTTCTGGACACCCATGCACAACCACTTCTGGACACCCATGCACAACCACTTCTGGACACCCCCTCACAACCACTTCTGGACACCCCCTCACAACCACTTCTGGACACCCCCTCACAACCACTTCTGGACACCCCCTCACAACCACTTCTGGACACCCATGCACAACCACTTCTGGACACCCCCTCACAACCACTTCTGGACACCCCCTCACAACCACTTCTGGACACCCCCTCACAACCACTTCTGGACACCCATGCACAACCACTTCTGGACACCCCCTCACAACCACTTCTGGACACCCCTGCACAACCACTTCTGGACACCCCCTCACAACCACTTCTGGACACCCCCTCACAACCACTTCTGGACACCCATGCACAACCACTTCTGGACACCCCCTCACAACCACTTCTGGACACCCCCTCACAACCACTTCTGGACACCCCCTCACAACCACTTCTGGACACCCATGCACAACCACTTCTGGACACCCCCTCACAACCACTTCTGGACACCCCCTCACAACCACTTCTGGACACCCCCTCACAACCACTTCTGGACACCCCCTCACAACCACTTCTGGACACCCCCTCACAACCACTTCTGGACACCCATGCACAACCACTTCTGGACACCCATGCACAACCACTTCTGGACACCCCCTCACAACCACTTCTGGACACCCCCTCACAACCACTTCTGGACACCCATGCACAACCACTTCTGGACACCCATGCACAACCACTTCTGGACACCCATGCACAACCACTCTGCTACGCTGTACAACCACTGCTACTATATACAACCACTCTGCTACACTGTACAACCACTCTGCTACTATATACAACCACTCTGCTACACTGTACAACCACTCTGCTACTATATACAACCACTCTGCTACACTGTACAACCACTCTGCTACTATATACAACCACTCAGCTACTGTGTACAACCACTTGGCTACTATATACACCCCCTCACAACCACCCTGCTACTATATATAACCACTCTGCTACGCTGTACAACCACTCAGCTACGCTGTACAACCACTCAGCTACGCTGTACAACCACTTGGCTACTATATACACCCCCTCACAACCACTCTGCTACTATATACAACCACTCTGCTACGCTGTACAACCACTCTGCTACTAGATACAACCACTCTGCTACGCTGTACAACCACTTGGCTTGCTATATACACCCCCTCACAACCACTCTGCTACTACATACAACCATTCCGCTACATTGTACACCCCTCATGACCACTCAGTTACTGTGTACGCCCCTCACAACCACTCAGCTGTTATGCACCCCCTCACAGCCACTCGGCTGCCATGCTTTTTTGGGCCATGTGTCTGCCTGTTGAGATCGGAGTGACCTGTGTGGATCACAGGGCTGGGATGTGTGCACACTGCCGCTTGCAATGCAAGTCCAACTGGGCCACAGAGTTCAGCACATGGCAACCGCTGCAGCATTACTGTGGGCCACAGGGTTTAGCAGATGGCAGCGGCAACAGTATTGCTGTGGGCCACAGGGTTTAGCAGATGGCAGCGGCAACAGTATTGCTGTGGGCCACAGGGTTCAGCAGATGGTAACTGTTGCTGTGGACCACAGGGTTCAGCAGATGGCAGTGGCAACATTATTGATGTGGACTCCATGGTTCAGCAGATGGCAGTGGCAACATTATTGATGTGGACTCCATGGTTCAGCAGATGGCAGTGGCAACATTATTGATGTGGACTCCATGGTTCAGCAGATGGCAGCGGCAACAGTATTGCTATGGGCCACATGGTTCAGCAGATGGCAACAGTATTGCTGTGGGCCACAGGGTTCAGCACATGGCAACGGCAACAGTATTTTGTGGGCCACAGGGTTCAGCAGACGGCAGTGGCAACATTGTTGCTGTGGATCACATGGTTCAGCAGACGGCAGTGGCAACATTGTTGCTGTGGATCACAGGGTTCAGCAGATGGCAATGGCAACATTGTTGTACAACCAAAATGTGCTTATGGTGACCTTTGAACTTTTCGTTTTCCAGTCATACTACTTAAATCATTTTACATACCACATAGTCTTTCTGTATATATATAGATATACAAACTTTACTAATTAATACCCATGCTTTTGTGTGTGTGTCCACAAAATCGGCTAAAGTTTGTGTAAGATTTTAGAGTGAAGCAAAATTCATGGGGAGTAGTGTAGTTGTTACCCTTGTCTTCCGCTTGCATTGCTCAGTGTTTTGGATGACCTTTGTAAGACAGTGTGATGCTGAGTTGTGTTACAATGTTTTGGATGACATTTGTAAGACAGTGTGATGCTGAGTTGTGTTACAATGTTTTGGATGACCTGTGTAAGACAGTGTGATGCTGAGCAGTGTTACAGAGTTATGACCGTAGACGTGGCATGATGAAGATCGGACTGAGGCAGACCTGAAAGGAAATCACAATCAACATCCTTGCACATAAGGTGTGACCCGGGACTTTGTCTACCTTTTCTTTACTGGCATGCCAGGTAGAAGTAACTGTGGGCAGCTGATGCCTCAGTTGTCTACCTTTTCTTTACTGGCATGCCAGGTAAAAGTTACTGTGGGCAGCTGATGCCTCAGTTGTCTACCTTTTCTTTACTGGCATGCCAGGTAGAAGTTACTGTGGGCAGCTGATGCCTCAGTTGCTCTGCGGAGTGTGGTCTGTTACGGTCTCGGTTGTTGTGTGGAGTGTGGTCTGTTGAGGTCTTGGTTATTGTGTGGAGTGTTGTATGTGTAGTCTGTTGAGGTCTTGGTTATTGTGTGGAGTGTGGTCTGTTGAGGTCTTGGTTATTGTGTGGAGTGTGGTCTGTTGAGGTCTTGGTTGTTGTGTGGAGTGTGGTCTGTTGAGGTCTTGGTTATTGTGTGGAGTGTGGTCTGTTGAGGTCTTGGTTGTTGTGTGGAGTGTGGTCTGTTGAGGTCTTGGTTGTTGTGTGGAGTGTTATGTGTGTTGAGGTTTCAGTTGTGTGGCATGTTGTATGTGGGAGGTCTCAGTGGTGTGGCATGTTGTCTGTGGGAGGTCCGTTGACATGTGAACTCCACTCTTTGTTCTGTGTCCCTGCGGTTTCCGACCCCTGTTGTTTGTGGTGGGGGTGGTGGGGGGTTGTAGCTGCTTTGGGGCTTAGTTTGCTTTGGGTTGTGGGAGAGCGGAGGGGAGGGTGGAGAGTGTTTAATGCTTTAAAACTGTAATGCAGCGAAGACACCAAGCAAGTATTTTACCCTGTGCTTTTTCTTCTTGTGATCAGCGAGTGCCACTGCTGGGACAGTGTTTGGATGGCAGAGGAAGCCATGTGCAGTTTAACATCCCTGTGTCAGCAGTAGCCTGGCATGCGGGTCAGCAATAGCCTGGCATGCGGGTCAGCAATAGCCTGGCATGTGGGTCAGCAATAGCCTGGCATGCGGGTCAGCAGTAGCCTGGCATGCAGGTCAGCAATAGCCTGGCATGCGGGTCAGCAGTAGCCTGGCATGCAGGTCAGCAATAGCCTGGCATGTGGGTCAGCAATAGCCTGGCATGCGGGTCAGCAGTAGCCTGGCATGCAGGTCAGCAATAGCCTGGCATGCAGGTCAGCAATAGCCTGGCATGCGGGTCAGCAGAGTGTGTGAGAATGTGTCCCGCGCCATTTAAATGCGGGCAGTGCAGCCAGGCGAGTCCCATACAAGTACACGCGTTGCCCCTTTCACCTGTCTTCCATCGCAAGCTGATGCTGGCTGCGTTTTGCTGCTGTTAAGCTGAGATGACTGCAGTGCAAGCACATGTTGCCTGAGTGAGTAAGAGAAGATTCCATCGCTGGCAGGTTCAGTGACGTGTGTTTGGGTTTGATAATATAGAATTTAGTTTTGTCTTTTGCTTACAAAATCAAAATGTGTCTTTCCCCTCGATTCAAACCACTGAGAGTATGCTTGAGTTAAAGTGGCATTGCAGTCTGGGCACCTGAGGTTAAAGTGGCACTGCAGTCTGGACACCTTGGTTAAAGTGGCATTGCAGTCTGGGCACCTGAGGTTAAAGTGGCATTGCAGTCTGGGCACCTGAGGTTAAAGTGGCACTGCAGTCTGGACACCTTGGTTAAAGTGGCATTGCAGTCTGGGCACCTGAGGTTAAAGTGGCATTGCAGTCTGGGCACCTGAGGTTAAAGTGGCACTGCAGTCTGGACACCTTGGTTAAAGTGGCATTGCAGTCTGGGCACCTGAGGTTAAAGTGGCATTGCAGTCTGGGCACCTGAGGTTAAAGTGGCATTGCAGTCTGGACACCTTGGTTAAAGTGGCATTGCAGTCTGGGCACCTGGGGTTAAAGTGGCATTGCAGTCTGGACACCTTGGTTAAAGTGGCATTGCAGTCTGGGCACCTGAGGTTAAAGCGGCATTGCAGTCTGGACACCTGGGGTGTGTCTGCACTCAGACATACAGATGTTTTTGTCAACCATGACAGTCACCTGTATTTCATTGTGATGCGTATCTTGGTGACATGTATGTAGCTTGCTGATGTGTATCTTGTCAGTATGTATCTTGTTGATGTGTATATCATGTTGGCATGTGAAGATGTGTGTATCTTGTTGATGTGTATATCATGTTGGCATGTGAAGATGTATGTATTTGCTGATGTGTATATCGTGTTGGCATGTGAAGATGTATGTAGTTTGCTGATGTGTTTGTTGGGTATTCTGTAAAACCTGAATCTCGTTTTCATTTTATCAGCTTTACTACCACCAGTATTGGATCATTTTGTCCTGTTGAAAGGCATGCATTTTACTTGAGTTTTGAAGGACCTGCATGTATTTCACCTTTGTTTTGAAAGCCAGACACGGTGATTAGGATGAAAGACATACAAGTATTTGACTGTAATGTGTGATGGTCAGACCTGATGATTATGATAAAGACATGAGAGTAGTTTACGTTTTTGTGTGTTGAAGGTCGGACATGATGATTATGTTGAAAGACATACAGTGTGTTGAAGGTCGGACATGATGATTATGTTGAAAGACATGCAGTGTGTTGAAGGTCGGACATGATGATTATGATAAAGACATGAGAGTAGTTTACGTTTTTGTGTGTTGAAGGTCGGACATGATGATTATGTTGAAAGACATACAGTGTGTTGAAGGTCGGACATGATGATTATGTTGAAAGACATGCAGTGTGTTGAAGGTCGGACATGATGATTATGATAAAGACATGAGAGTAGTTTACGTTTTTGTGTGTTGAAGGTCGGACATGATGATTATGTTGAAAGACATGCAGTGTGTTGAAGGTCGGACATGATGATTATGTTGAAAGACATACAGTGTGTTGAAGGTCGGACATGATGATTATGTTGAAAGACATGCAGTGTGTTGAAGGTCGGACATGATGATTATGTTGAAAGACATGAGAGTAGTTTACGTTTTTGTGTGTTGAAGGTCGGACATGATGATTATGTTGAAAGACATACAGTGTGCGCAAGGTCAGACTGATGATTATGTTGAAAGACATACAGTGTGTTGAAGGTCAGACATGATGATTATGTTGAAAGACATGCAGTGTGTTGAAGGTCAGACTGATGATCATGTTAAAAGACATGCAGTGTGTTGAAGGTCGGACATGATGATTATGTTGAAAGACATACAGTGTGCGCAAGGTCAGACTGATGATCATGTTGAAAGACATGCAGTGTGTTGAAGGTCGGACATGATGATTATGTTGAAAGATATACATGCATTTTGACTTTATGGACTAGCATTTCATTTTCACTTCAGCATGCTGGAAAAATTACTCTTTGATGAAAGACAAGCATTTCACTTCAGTATGTTGAAAAAAGATTTACTCTTTGATGAAAGGTGAGTGTTTCACTTCAGTATGTTAAAAAAAGATTTACTCTTTGATAAAAATTGTGTGTTTCACTTCAGTATATTGAAAGATTGACTCTTTGATGAAAGATTAGTGTTTCACGTCAGTATATTGAAGATTGACTCATTGATGAAAGATGAGTGTTTCGCTTCAGTACATTGAAAGATTGACTCTTCATTGAAAGATGAGTGTTTCGCTTCAGTATGTTGAAAGATTGACTCTTCAATGAAAGATGAGTGTTTCGCTTCAGTATGTGGAAAGATTTGTGATTAGTGTTTGATGAAAGCTGAGTTTTTCAGTTCACTTTAGGCCTAGAAATGGGCATTTCTTCTTGAGGAAGTGAAAAATATCACTTTAATTTTTTGATGGAGTGACCTGTGTGTGGTGAAGGGCAGACCTGTTCCTTGCAATGTGAGTGTGTTGAAGGGCAGACATGTTACTTGCAAAGTGGGTGCCCTCTGTAATGAGTGTAAAGCCAGTTGTTGGTCAGGCTGTGCTGTGTAATGAGTGTAAAGCCAGTTGTTGGTCAGGCTGTGCTGTGTAATGAGTGTAAAGCCAGTTGTTGGTCAGGCTGTGCTGTGTAATGAGTGTAAAGCCAGTTGTTGGTCAGGCTGTGCTGTGTA
Organism: Alviniconcha strummeri; assembly: GCA_963584105.1. NCBI lineage: Eukaryota > Metazoa > Mollusca > Gastropoda > Provannidae > Alviniconcha > Alviniconcha strummeri. Next base: position 20,844,812 of record OY757552.1, read on the forward strand.
ATGAGTGTAAAGCCAGTTGTTGGTCAGGCTGTGCTGTGTAATGAGTGTAAAGCCAGTTGTTGGTCAGGCTGTGCTGTGTAATGAGTGTAAAGCCGTTGCTGGTCAGACTGTGCTGTGAGCTGCCTCCCGGCTTGCTGCTGCACATTTCCACCTTCACACAAAGCAGCAGGCGCTCTGTTGCATCAGCTGTGCAGTCTTCAGTTCACCACAGAGCACCCACTTTTCCTGCCTCTATTCTGCGTTCTTCCACACTCACAGCCAGTATGGTATTCTTCTTCCCCAGTTCTGCATTCTTCCACACTCACAGCCAGTGTAGTATTGTTCTTCCCCAGTTCTGCATTCTTCCACACTCACAGCCAGTGTCGTATTGTTCTTCCCCAGTACTGCATTCTTCCACACACTCACAGCTGCACTGTGTTGTATTTCCCCAGTTCTGCATTCTTCCACACTCACAGCCAGTGTGGTATTGTTCTTCCCCAGTTCTGCATTCTTCCAGTTTCCCCAAGTTTTGTGCTCATTAACAAAATGCTGTGTGCTCTCCTCTGGGCTGTGTCAGTAAAAATGAAGGCACAATTGTTGCTTTGTGTTGAAGTGATCAACTTTTGATGTCAATTTGTTCTTGGTAGTGTGTTCACCCTGATATAACCGTACCAGTTGACTGGGCGTAAAACACCAACTTACTTGGTAGTGTGCTTCTGAAGAAGAAACATAAACCCGGACAGAGATCTTGTTTTTGACGCACAGAAATGATGTCAGTGTTGTTGGTGTTCATACGTATAATGGTATTTAAGGCAAGTTTAATGTCTGTTAATGTTTACAGTAGGTTCAATATGTGGTGTGAACTAAAGAGTAAACACTAGCAACCAATCAACCACATGAACTTTTCCTGCATGACTAAACAACTGTTGAGCTACCAGACAACCAACCAACCCCACACACATACATGCACACACTCACACACACGTACTGTCACCCACACTCCGAACACCGCTTTCCGGCACCTGCCTCCTGTTGAAGGAAGTATGTCGTAAACCACTGTTTGGAGTTTGACTGTCACCTACATATACATACATACATACACACTCTCTCTCTCTCTCTCTCTCTCTCTCTCTCTCTCTCTCTTACCACACACACACACACTACAAATACATGTGCAACTGTTGATGGGTTGGTACAATGAGAAGAAAACAACAGATCAGTACAGAGAAGAGATGTCACAGTGTGAGTCCACAGATTATTTTATTCATTTCAGGCTAGCAGGAAAACCATTTCCTGTGAGTGTGTATGGTGTTTGTCCAGTCAGTGAGAACTGTGAGTGTGTATGGTGTTTGTCCAGTCAGTGAGAACTGTGAGTGTGTATGGTGTTTGTCCAGTCAGTGAGAACTGTGAGTGTGTATGGTGTTTGTCCAGTCAGTGAGAACTGTGAGTGTGTATGGTGTTTGTCCAGTCAGTGAGAACTGTGAGTGTGTATGGTGTTTGTCCAGTCAGTGAGAACTGTGAGTGTGTATGGTGTTTGTCCAGTCAGTGAGAACTGTGAGTGTGTATGGTGTTTGTCCAGTCAGTGAGAACTGTGAGTGTGTATGGTGTTTGTCCAGTCAGTGAGAACTGTGAGTGTGTATGGTGTTTGTCCAGTCAGTGAGAACTGTGAGTGTGTATGGTGTTTGTCCAGTCAGTCAGAACTGTGAGTGTGTATGGTGTTTGTCCAGTCAGTGAGAACTGTGAGTGTGTATGGTGTTTGTCCAGTCAGTGAGAACTGTGAGTGTGTATGGTGTTTGTCCAGTCAGTGAGAACTGTGAGTGTGTATGGTGTTTGTCCAGTCAGTGAGAACTGTGAGTGTGTATGGTGTTTGTCCAGTCAGTGAGAACTGTGAGTGTGTATGGTGTTTGTCCAGTCAGTGAGAACTGTGAGTGTGTATGGTGTTTGTCCAGTCAGTGAGAACTGTGAGGTTATGATCAGAGACCACAGAGCCACCACAGCTGTCCAGTTTTTGTGGTAAGGGCAAGATCTTTCAAACTTCTGCACCCCCCTCCCACCCACCCCCACCCCCACCACACACACATACTTGCCAATCAAACTTCAAACTGGATATTATTTGTTCTACAAGCACATATAATTATACAGTTAATAATTATGTGAAGAATATGATTTTCCTCTCAGCTTCAGTTGTCAGACAAGAAATGCTTTGTAAAACTGTAATGATGTAAAGGAGCGTGAAAGAGAGTGAAGGGTATATTGTAATGGATGGATGCATGTTTCTGCCCCACAAAGATGTGCTTGGCAAAATAAATCAAAAACATCGGCACCATAATTCCCCACTGAGCTTTACGTTTTGATACCAGTTTGTGATGTAACATAAGGGAGCCAAACACTCTCTCTCTCTCTCTCTCTCTCTCTCTCTCTCTCTCTCTCTCTCTCTCTCTCTCTCTCTCTCTCTGTGCAAGCTGTAGTCTGACCAAGTTCAGACTTTGTGGTTACTATTGTGGTTAATTAAATGGCGACAGTGATGCAGGATTGTTTTCCTGACGTCGGCCTGTGTTTACAGTAAATGACAGAACCGATCTCTGGACTCAGCAGAAACTGCAATGTTGTATGCTCAAGAACAGGAAATGGCCTTTTGCCAAGGGCAAGGCCATGATGTTGGCATTTCTTCAGATGCTGTTTAAGAAAGATGTTTTTGTAAAGTGTGCGTGACGAAAACTGCCCAGGTTCATGCTTTCATGTTGTGTTCAGAGACCAACGTCCATAGTCAAGGTCACAGGAGGTTTCACAAAATATAGGAGTCACAGTTGCTTGTATGGGGCTGTCGCCTGAGTCAACAAGCATGTGCCCCTCTTGCTTTATTGTAGTTTTGTTCAGCTGCCTCACGTCATCAATCTCAAGACAGTGTATGTGACAGTGTGTGTGTGCATGTATGTGTGCATGACAGTGTGTGTGTGCAAATGTGTGCATGTTTGTGTATGTGTGTACGTACGGGTGTACAGCTGTGTGTGTGAGAGAGATGGAAAACTTGCGTGTTGTAGAAAGCTTGTGGAATGAAAGCAGTTGCTGAGTTTCAGTGGACTTTTTGGATTGTGTGGCTTGTGTTTGTTGTGAATACAAAAGTGCACCATGCAGTTGTAGGGGGGAGGGGGGGGTCAGTACAAGTCGGTTTTGTGGTTGTCTAGCTTGTCCACTCATGAGACTGCCTGTTGTCGTGGTAGAAACAAATAAACTGTGAAGCTATACTCCAATTTGCCTTGTTTTGTTTTTTCAGTTTGTTTTTAATATGTTTGGTGATTTGAACAGCTGTAGGTGTGTGTGTAATCAGATGTTCTGCAGTTTGTGTGTGATGATGTTTATGTAGTGTGTGTGTTTTTTTATAGTCAGATGTTCATGTAGTGTATGTAGTCAAATGTTCATGTAGTGTGTATGTAGTCAGATGTTCATGTAGTGTGTATGATGATGTTCATGTATGTGTGTGTGTAGTCAGATGTTCATGTAGTGTGTATGTAGATATTCATGTGGTGTGTGTAGTCAGATGTACATGTTGTGTGTGATCAGGTGTTCATATGCAGGCGTGGATCAGTGACTGATACTCGTTGTGGATCAGTGACTGATACTCGTTGTGGATCAGTGACTGATACTCGTTGTGGATCAGTGACTGATACTCGTTGTGGATCAGTGACTGATACTCGTTGTGGATCAGTGACTGATACTCGTTGTGGATCAGTGACTGATAATCGTTGTGGATCAGTGACTGATACTCGTTGTCTAACGTTGAGTCAGCCGCCAAAGTCGGGTCGGGGCGAAAGAAGTCGATGTGGACGACCGTGCAGTCAAGAAAACGGACAGAAACTTTTTGCGCCTTAATCAGTGACCATGACATGGCGGGAGGCAGGACGGTCCACGCTGCCCGCTATGGCCTGTGTCGGACATGTTGCTTTCCTGGCGGTGGCTACTCGGTGAAGACGCAGGAGTTAGGTCCCCTCTGCTTGAAAATGCCTGCTTGGCAAACGTTCTCACTTTTCAGACCGCCCTTCAGCATGCTTGTCACACACAACGCGGTTGCTTGCAGTTATTTTGTTATAAAATCAAACAACAAAATTCATGTTAATACTTATATTGAATTTTATTGAGCACACCCATAAAGAGACATTATACGGAAAATTATTATATTTCAGAAAGAGAAGAGAAAAAAAAGTTACGCATGAGTGTATATTTGTTTGACATTGATTGATTGATGATCGCTTATATAGCGCTATTCTCCGCTCTCTTGAGCAGACTCATTGCGCTTGTATGCGGTTCTGCATGAGTGACTAGCTTTTATAGCGCGTTTTTTGTTTTGTTTTTTGAATATCCACCGAAGTGGTGTACTTACAGCGCTGGCATGGCTGGTGCCACATGAAACTGCAGCCGTCTCGGCGCAAGTCCTGTGTACACCATACAACCATGCTCCATGTCACTTCATGCAAAGCCACATACGTAAGGTGTATGCGTGTTTAGCTGTAACCCGCCACCTGCACTTTTGGCAGAATGACCGGGATCTTTTACGTGCTACTGTGGTAACGCGGGGGTGGAACGGATACCGAAATAAGAGTCAGCACAGAAAGTCGACCCTGGAGAAGAAAATTCTCTCGCCGTTCCAGCAGGGATTCGAACCCGCGACCTTTCAATCACGAGTCCGGCGCTCTAACCACTGAGCTATCCCCGCCCACACACACACACACACACACACACACACACACACACACACACACACACACACACACACACACACACACACACACACTAGCTAGACTCATTACGATGCAGTTGTTTCCCTTACTCTGCAACGCGCTGCTTCACCGGCAGGCGCCAGACGTTTCGCTCCCTGCACATCGACACGCCGCCCCATCCCACCTCATCCAGGCATAGCGCGAGATCCCCCCCCCCCCCACCCCCACCCCACCATCATTTAGCTGAGAGGGTGACTTCATGCACCTGAATACCCCGTCTCTATCAACTTCCACACACCCAACCCCGTCAGCTGAAACGGTTGGATCAAGTCTCTCTGAGCCCCCCCCCCCTCCTCCCCCCACTCCACCCTAGTCTATTCCTTCAGGTGAGCTGTTGGCTCACGCCTCCGTGACCCCCCCTCCCCCCCGCCCAGTCCCTACAACCGTACACAAGCACTTGAGCTAAACGGCTGGTTTACGTCTGTCCCCCCCCCCCACCCCCCCTTGTCCCTCCTTCTCCTCGTACTACCCACCCCCTACCCCCCTTGCCCCTCTTTCCCCCCATACTACCCCCTTGCCCCCCCTTCCCTCCATAATACCCCACCCCCTTGCCACTCCTTCCCCCATACTACCCCCTTGCCCCCCCCCCCCTTGCCCCCATACTACCACCCTTGCCCCCCTTCCCCCATACTACCCTCCCTTGCCCCTCCTTCCCCCCATACTACCCCCCTCCCTTGCCCTTCCTTCCCCCCTACTACCCCCCCCCCCCCCATTCAGACACACGTCACTGTGACCAGCTGAGTGTACGTCACTGTGACAAACTGAGACACACGTCACTGTGACCAGCGGAGATACACGTCACTGTGACCAGCGGAGACACGTCACTGTGACCAGCGGAGACACATGTCACTGTGACCAGCGGAGACACACGTCACTGTGACAAGCTGAGACACACGTCACTGTAACCAGCGGAGACACACGTCACTGTGACCAGCGGAGACGCACGTCACTGTGACCAGCTGAATAAAGCCCGTTCTTAATTGGGCGAATGTTTCTTCGCGACCCTAGTTGGAAGTATTCGGCGAAGCTAGTTGGTTCTTAATTGGGCCAACTTTTCTTCGCGAACCTAGTTGGAAGTATTC
>OY757552.1:20850847-20869603 GCA_963584105.1 Alviniconcha strummeri
ACAGGTTCCGTACAGAGACCAGCCACAGTCAGTCAGCACGCGGGGAGGACAGGTTCCGTACAGAGACTTCAGCCACAGTCAGTCAGCACGCGGGGAGGACAGGTTCCGTACAGAGACTTCAGCCACAGTCAGTCAGCACGCGGGGAGGACAGGTTCCGTACAGAGACTTCAGCCACAGTCAGTCAGCACGCGAGGAGGACAGGTTCCGTACAGAGACCAGCCACAGTCAGTCAGCACGCGGGGAGGACAGGTTCCGTACAGAGACTTCAGCCACAGTCAGTCACGGAAATCTATCCTACACAGTGGGAGTGAACTTTCCTCTGGACACCAAACCATTTCAAATACACTACATGTGTCTGTGTGTAGGGCAGGTGGGGGGGGGGGGGGGGGGGGGGGGGGGGCTGCGTTTGTTTCGTTCTGTGGTGGTCACGTGCACGCACTACACATAATTTATACACTGCGCGCATATCACCGCCATGTATATATATTGCGCGCACAGGACCACCACGTGTGTACATATCTATATATTGCGCGCACACGACCATCATGTATATTGAGCGCAAATGACCACATGTCTTTATATACTGCGCGCACGTGACAGCCATGTATGTATATTGCGCGCACATGACCACCATATATATTTTTTTGGAAGGCGGGAAGATGAGGTGGTAATTTCACAATGAACGTCAAACAATCCCTATAGTATAACTCGTACGGCCCACCAGTACCCCATGAACACACAACACTCTCTCGTAAAAGCACTACATACACCCACATGAACACCCAACACTCTCGTAAAAGCACTACATACACCCACATGAACACCCAACACTCTCGTAAAAGCACTACATACACCCACATGAACACACAACACTCTCGTAAAAGCACTACATACACCCACATGAACACACAACACTCTCTCGTAAAAGCACTACATACACCCACATGAACACCCAACACTCTCGTAAAAGCACTACATACACCCACATGAAAACCCAACACTCTCGTAAAAGCACTACATACACCCACATGAAAACCCAACACTCTCGTAAAAGCACTACATACACCCACATGAACACACAACACTCTCGTAAAAGCACTACATACACCCACATGAACACACAACACTCTCGTAAAAGCACTACATACACCCACATGAACACCCAACACTCTCGTAAAAGCACTACATACACCCACATGAACACACAACACTCTCTCGTAAAAACGCCGTTGTCTTCAACATACTCACAGTGACACTGGCAAAGTAACAGGCAATATTGTGTTACATGTCATTTTCATACTCAAAGACGTGGCGGAAAAAAAGAAGAAAAAGCAACAACAACAACAAAACCCACGAAATATCATCTGGCTAGCAGCGAATAAGCGCACCATCAGTCTGTCCCTTCCATTTGCACAGACACCGTACTGGTTTCAATGGGGCGACACAGCCGACAATGCAACTGCTGCCCCGTCACTACAACCGGCTGGACTAGAAAGCAGGAAGACTAAGAGTTGGTCCGGGAGCGGTGCTCATGTTGTACAGACTATAGGAGTACACTCAAGCTGCTGTACAGACTATAGGAGTACACTCAAGCTGCTGTACAGACTATAGGAGTACACTCAAGCTGCTGTACAGACTATAGGAGTACACTCAAGCTGCTGTACAGACTATAGGAGTACACTCAAGCTGCTGTACAGACTATAGGAGTACACTCAAGCTGCTGTACAGACTATAGGAGTACACTCAAGCTGCTGTACAGACTATAGGAGTACACTCAAGCTTCACCAAGCGAACGACACACAGGGGGTTCCGCCTCGCCTGCTGCCACTGGGAAGAGGCTGACCACCACCACGACCGGCACGGTGGCTACGATGGTCACGTCCTCAGATGCCGCATGCAATCGCATGCTCAGATCGAAGTGAAGAGTGAAATAAATGAAAGCCGGAAAGAAGAAGAAAAACGGTTTCTGATTTTGTCGCCCGAAGGGCCGACCTCAGCCACGTGCTGGCTGTCTGACAAATACACCCTATTGTTTAAACGACAAATACACCCTACCGCTTAACGACAAATGCACCCTACTGTTTATCGACAAATACACCCTACCGCTTAACGACAAATGCACCCTACTGCTTAGCGACAAATACACCCTACTGCTTAACGACAAATGACCTCTACTGTTTAAAATCAAACTGAATTCTGCCCCCCCACCCCCCAAAAAAGGAAGAAGAAAGATTGTTTTCCGACTCTGTTGGTTGCGCAACATTTTGTCCCTCTTGACTGTAAACTGGCACTGTTGAGTGCACGTCGGCAGTCCCAACACCTGACACACAGCTACTTGTGTGGACGTCTGACACTCTTGACCGCACTCTAGAAGTATGGTTGTCTGCCATTCTCGACTACAAACCCCCCAACCCCCACTTTTTCTTTCTTTCTTTTTTATATTTTTACCTCTCCGGTAATATGAACATCTGCCACTCTCATCTACACTTGCACTCTGATAGCATGAATACCTGCCACTCTCACCTACCCTCTGATCGCATGAATACCTGCCACTCTCACCTACCCTCTGATCGCATGAATACCTGCCACTCTCACCTACACTCTGATAGCATGAATACCTGCCACTCTCACCTGCACTCTGATAGCATGAATACCTGCCACTCTCACCTGCACTCTGATAGCATGAATATGTGACGCTCTCATCTACACTCTGATAGCATGAATATGTGACGCTCTCATCTACACTCTGATAGCATGAATATGTGACGCTCTCATCTACACTCTGATAGCATGAATATGTGACGCTCTCATCTACACTCTGATAGCATGAATATGTGACGCTCTCATCTACACTATACTGCACTCTTGTGGTACGAATGTATGACGCTCTATATGCGTGAGTGCCTGGCAGTCTGAGCTGGAACTGTACTCTCGCAGTATCAATACCTGCCACTCTCACCCACAGTACGCTGGGCTCACACAGGATCAATGTCTGGCATAATGGACTATAACCCCACCCTGGCAGCAGGAACAACTGCACTCCGGTATAGCATGAACATCTGGCACTCTCGACTACAACTGCATTCTGCTAGTATGAACATCTAGCACTCTCGACTACTACTGCACTCTGCTGGTATGAACACCTAGCACTCTCGACTACAGCTGCACTCTCTGGCACTCTCGACTACAATTGCTAGTATGAAGAGCAAAGTGAATGAAAAGGGCAGTAAGAAGGAGGAGAGAGGTGCGGACAAAGAAAGAGGTGAATGCTGTGCACACCGAGCGGCTACAGACCACAGACTGGCGCAACGTCACAACACCAACACGGGCACGTCGCTACGTCTACCGGACCTGTGGCAGCCCTCTTGGTCACGTCACTTACCGCTTAAAGAACCAACCCGACTTTTTAGCTTTTTTGGGAGGCCTGAAATTGGTAAAGAAAGCAGTTCAAATCAACACACAATATAGCTGGCCCTTCACATTTTCACCTCGTGCTAAAACAGGGCAATTACACAATAAACAAAATCTGGAAAGGAAAATAAATTGTTTTTTACGCGCAGTCAACTATGACAAAATCAATCTTTTTGTTACCCCCCCCCCCCCACCCCCCCACCCCCCGATGTAACAAAACAACATAATACACATCAGCAAACAAAGAAGTACTAACATCCATGAGGAAAAAAGTGAGTTAGCAATTGGATTTTCACATCATGTCGGCTGCACGGGTCAGCTCAGGATGACCAAACTCTGTCATAAGCAGATGCACAGTTTAAACTTCTCATACACGTAAACCCTTTTTAAAGTCCAACCAACAAAATCCCTACACAACTATAACAACACCCCACACAAGCTGTCTATTTTGAAAATGTCTTCATACTCAGGTTGTTGTCTTTGTTATTGTTGTTATAATTAAACGCTAGAGGATTCAGCAACAAAACACCCAGTAACAGGTGACATCCTCAACGTTAGAGCAATAAGCCGTTTTGTGCCTCAAGTCTATTTTCTGTTCTGGACAGTCCTGACACGTGAAGGCTCGACCGTGACAAGCGTAACTCATGCCGCCTTCACCAGCACTGCTGAGTACTTTATGAGCCTTCACCAGCACTGCTGAGTACTTTATAAGCCTTCACCAGCACTGCTGAGTACTTTATGAGCCTTCACCAGCACTGCTGAGTACTTTATAAGCCTTCACCAGCACTGCTGAGTACTTTATAAGCCTTCACCAGCACTGCTGAGTACTTTATAAGCCTTCACCAGCACTGCTGAGTACTTTATGAGCCTTCACCAGCACTGCTGAGTACTTTATGAGCCTTCACCAGCACTGCTGAGTACTTTATGAGCCTTCACCACCCTTGCTCGTGCACCTTATCAGCTTCACTACCACTGCTACAATACCTCACAACCTTCACCACAACTGCTGAATACTGTATACGCCCTCAACACCACTGCTCAAATGATATGCCTTCACCACCACTGTTAAATATTTTATAAGCTTTCAGCATCACTGCAAAAGAAGTTTGTTATTTGTTAGCGTTTCTCGGCGAGCCCAGTGGTTCACTCAATGCTGGGGTGAGACTGAAGCTTATGCAACCGTTTCCCACACACCTGTACATACAGCCACACATACAAGTGCGGTGTTCCCCGCCACTCTGACAACAATCCCCACACAGAACTCGGACACAACCGACGTTTTGCATCGGCCTCCACGTGGTGGCCACACAATGAAATGTCAACAGCATGTTCAGTTCCAACAGCCTCTAGTCGGAACGACAACAACAACAATAAAATGGAGAGCAGCACCGACACCGTAGCCAAGCGGCGGAAGCACCGCAATCCAGATTGAGGGGTTGACGGTTTGAACCTTTGTTCGGGTGCTACAGGCCTGCGCAAGTAAAAGAACCAGTGCCAGTGAAGTAGTCCATTTAAAGACGTGAAATGTGAATTACACACAATTAATGTTAATTACATACAGTGCAATCCATAAAACAGACAACTGATTGTATTGTTTCATTGTTTCGGTTTTCGTGGCTTTTGTTTCTTTTGTTTATTCAGCATTACAGTTGTCCGTTCGAATCGGCCACAGATTTTCAGCCAGATTTTGTTGTGAAGCATAAGTGTTTGCACGCCTTGATCTCCGGTATCTGCGTTGCCTTGTTACATGTATGGACACGTTGGATGGAGACGTTGGATGGAGACGTTAGATGTGTTGGATGGATAAGATGGATATACACACTGGATGTGTTGGATGGAGACGTTGGATGACACACTGGATCTGTTGGATGAAGACGTTGGATGACACACTGGATGTGTTGGATGGACACACTGGATGTGTTGGATGGAGACCCTGGATGGACACAGTGGATGTACTGGATGGAGGCGTTGGATGCTTGACATAATCGCGTTATACTCGGCCTTAAAGGAACTAGCTTTCTCGAAACGTATTGTCCAATAGGCAGAAAAGACCAAAAGAAGAACCCAGACTCAAGGACTGTTTTAAAACGCCCCGTTTATTTTATTTGGGACTTACCGCGCGGCTTTGTCAGGATTTTGTCAGGATTAGCAGGACTTTGGGAAACAAGGTCAAGTGTCTCGTCTGTAGTGGGACTGTGCCTGTGGGAAACAAGGTCAAGTGTCTTGTCTGTAGCGGGACTGTGCCTGTGGGAAACAAGGTCAAGTGTCTTGTCTGTAGCGGGACTGTGCCTGTGGGAAACAAGGTCAAGTGTCTCGTCTGTAGCGGGACTGTGCCTGTGGAAAACAAGGTCAGCTGTCTTATCTCGCCTGCTGCACGCACCGTCTCGTGGACATCGGGCACGAGAGGTCCGTGCTCATGGCGCCTGGAGAACAAGCTCTGGCCATCACTTGACAAAAATCTTTTGAAAAACTACCATCCCATTTCTAACCTTCCATTTCTGTCCAAAATTCTTGAAAAAGTCGTTCTCCACAAACCTCTCTCCTATCTCCAAGAAAACAACTTCAGCAATCCCTTTCAGTCCGCCTATCGAGCAGGATACAGCACTGAGACCGTTTTGTTACGTATTGTAAACGATATTCTTTCCGCTCTGGACAATGACAACATTTCTGTTCTTCTTTTGTTGGATCTCTCTGCCGCCTTTGACACTACTGACCACCAAATTCTCCTCTCCCGCCTGAACTCTTTTTCTTCTTTTTTTGCATTCAGTCTACTGCACTCCAATGGTTTCACTCATACCTCTCTGACAGATATCAGTCCACTTCAATCAATAACTCGTCTTCGTCACCGTCACAGCTCATGTACGGTGTGCCTCAGAGCTCGGTACTGGGGCCCATTCTCTTCGTCCTGTACACTACGCCTCTCTCCGATATCATAGCTAACCACTCTGTAAACCATCAGCTTTTCGCAGATGACACACAGCTCCAGAAATCCGCTCCTCTCAGTGAAGTGACCAACCTCACCAAAGAACTCAATGCATGCACAGACGACATAAAATCATGGATGACGGAAAATCAGCTCAAACTGAACAAAACAGAAGCTCTTCTCTTTCCCTTTTCGTCTTCCTTGAAACCTTCTACCGTCCCCCTCCCTGACTCGATTACTCTTGGCTCTCACAACATCCACTTCTCTGATTCTGCAAGGAACCTTGGATTCATTCTTGACTCAAAACTGTCCATGAAGAAGCACGTCATAAAAATCTGCCAAACTGCTTATTTCGAGCTTAAACGCATTAGTTCAATCCGTAGGTTTCTTACTGAAGACACAACCAAGACTCTTGTTACTTCCTATATCCTTTCACGGCTTGACTACTGCAACCGTCTCCTCATGGGTACACCTAATTCTGTCATCCAACCTCTCCAGAAAATTCAGAACTTTGCTGCAAGACTTGTTCTCTTGGCACCCCGTCACCACCACTCAACATCTCTCCTGGAAAAGCTGCACTGGCTTCCCATTTCAGAACGTATTAAGTATAAAGTCGCTTGTATGTGTTTCAGTGCTATAAATGGTTCTGGTCCTGCTTACCTCTCTAAACTGCTGCATGTCTACACTCCGTCTCGAACACTACGCTCTTCTTCTGACGCCCGCATGCTGGAAATCCAACAATACAAACGCAAGACTCATGGTTTTCGCACCTTCTCTTGCTTTGGACCCCACATTTGGAATTCACTCCCACAAGACCTTAGACACTGCTCAACCCTGTCATCTTCTAAGGCCAAACTGAAAACCTTCCTCTTCTCACAGTATTTCCATCGTAACTAATATCAGTACCCAGTTTCTGCTACAGTCAGTGTGTGTGTGTGTTGTGTGTGTGTGTGTGTGTGTGTGTGTGTGTGTGTGTGTGTGTGTGTGTGTGTGTGTGTGTGTGTGTGTGTTGTGTGTGTGTGTGTGTGTGTGTGTGTGTGTGTGTGTGTGTGTGTGTGTGTGTGCGTGTGTGTAGTGCGTATTTTTTATTGTTTTTATTTAAAAAAAATGATAATACTTTATGTAAATCGTTTCGTAGGAATATGCGCTATATGTGTATAAAATATCATATTTAGGTTAATACGTATCATGTAAGCGCTCATGGCGTTGATGAGCGGATGATAAATGTACATTATTATTATTAGGGGTCGGCGCTGGGCCAGCTGTGACTCTTGGCGGTTTTTGTTGTCCGCTTCTTTACCATTTACAGTCAGTCCCGCTAACTGCTACTTAGGAAGATCAGATTGTCACACCTGCCAACTCTTGTTTTAACAAGGTTAGTTTTGTTGTTTTGTTTTTACTTTCACTGCCAACTCTTGTTTTGAGAAGGCTGGTCCTTTAACACTGTCACTGCCAACTCTTGTTTTGGGAAGGCAAGTTCTTAACACTTTCAATGCAAACCCTCGTTTTACCACAATATCCCATCGCGGTGTGAGCCGGTTTGGCCCAGCGTTAAGGCGTTAGACTAGTAAGCAGATGGACCTCGGTTCGAGTCCGCTTCGGCTCTACATTCTCTTCAAAAAGGTTGTGGTCTGTGGACGCTGTCTTGTGACTTTGTCCCGCATAATTAATGGAAGATTAAAATGGCTCTCGCTGTTGCCCACCTTAATGTAGGAGTCATTCTGGTGGTGACAATGTAGAGACAGGTATTTAATCTCCCTCTTCCCCCACCTCCACACCCCCTTCCCGTCCCTAATAAGCCTTATGGTTTGTGTGGACGTTAAAGCATGTTTACTTACTATAATCCCTTCGTGAAAACAGGATGGCCTCCCTTGGGTAAGGCTGCAAAAGCCTCAAGAGCAACGCCACCGTCATGTCGGCGCCGGCTGTAATTGTCATAATTAGGTATCAGCGTTGACCTCTTATGACGGCATGTTATAATTAGGTATCAGAGTTGACCTCTTATGACAGCACGTTATAATTATGTATCAGCGTTGACCTCTTATGACGGCATGTTATAATTATGTATCAGCGTTGACCTCTTATGACGTCTTGCTATAATTATAAATCTTATGACGGCATGCTATAATTATCAGCGTTGACCTCTTATGACGGCATGCAATAATTATGTATCAGCGTTGACCTCTTATGACCGCATGCTATATTTATGTATCTTATGCGGCATGCTATACTTACATATCAGCATTGACCTCTTATGGCGGCTTGCTATAATTATGTATCAGCGTTGACCTCTTATGACGGCACGTTATAATTATGTATCAGCGTTGACCTCTTATGATGGCATACTATAATTAAGTATCAGAGTTTACTTCTTATGATGGTATACTATAATTAAGTATCAGAGTTTACTTCTTATGATGGTATACTATAATTATGTATCAGAGTTTACTTCTTATGATGGTATACTATAATTATGTATCAGCGTGGATCTCTTATGACGGCATGCTATAATTATGTATCTTATGATGGCATGATATAATTATGTATCAGCGTTGGCCTCTTACGATAGCATGCTATAATTATGTATCAGCGTTGGCCTCTTATAACAGCATGCTATAATTATGTATCTTATGATGGCCTGCTATAATTATGTATCTGTGTTGATCTCTTATGACGGCGGGCTACAATTACTTTTAATGGCCTCACGATAGCCTACAGTAATTGTGGGTAATGATCTATTCTTATAGTATCCATTAGCACGTCCGTTGCTGTCACAATATCATGTTCGAGTTGTTAGCTTTCCATTGGAGTCGGGCTGTCACAATATCATGTTCACGTTGTTAGTTTTCCACTGGAGTCGGGCTGATGTAACCGACAGGGCTGGCTGGCGTTAAAAGTCAACACCTATCTTCTGTTGGAGAGGCTTTGTGCGGGCCCACGTGTCGGCAAGGCAGCCGTCACCGTACACTTACTGCCCTTTCTGTGTTGAACTAAACTATGTCAGATCTATCACTGCCCTTTCTGTGTTGAACTAATACTGCCCTTTCTGTGTTGAACTAAACTATGTCAGACCTATCATTTACTGCCGTTTGTGAGTTGAACTAAACTATAACAGACCTATCATTTACTGCCGTTTGTGAGTTGAACTAAACTATAACAGACCTATCATTTACTGCCGTTTGTGAGTTGAACTAAACTATAACAGACCTATCATCTACTGCCGTTTGTGAGTTGAACTAAACTATGTCAGACCTATCATTTACTGCCGCTTGTGCGTTGAACTAAACTATAACAGACCTATCATTTACTGCCGTTTGTGATTTGAACTAAACCATAACAGACCTATCATTTACAGCCGTTTGTGTTTTTGGCAAGGCAGCAGTCACCGTACATTTACCACCGTTTTTGTATTGAACTGAACTAAAACCGAACTGTTCCGTGAAAGAGGTCAGTGAACACTTCAGTCAATCAAAAGCAGTGGGAACGATAGCTGTGAAGATCAATGTTTTCAAAAGGAATATTACTTCAATACTGAAATGGCACGAACTCTGCAGATGTTGATCGCTTTTATACAGCACTATTTTCCGCTCACGGGCAGATTCACTGTACTCGCATGTAATTCTACACGAGTGAATAGCTTTTTATAGCGCGTTTTTGAATATCCACCGAAGTGGTGTACTTACAGCGCTGGCATGGCTGGTGCCACATGAAACTGCTCCCGTCTCGGCGCGTTCTGTGTACATCATACAGCCATGCACCATGTCACTTCATGCAAAGCCACATACGTAAGGTGTATGCGTGTTTAGCTGTAACCTGCCACCTGCACTTTCGGCAGAATGACTGGGATCTTTTACGTGCTACTGCGGTAACACGGGGGGAAGAACGGATACCGAAATAAGAGCTAGCACAGAAGTGGACCATGAAGAAGAAATTCTCCCGCCGCTGCTGCAGGGATTCGAACCCGCGACCTTTCGATCACGAGTCCGGCGCTCTCAGTAACCCGCTCCGGAGGGGGAGGAGGGGGAAGAGGGAGATTATATACCTACCGTTACAGTCACTACCAGAATGACTCCTGCATTAAGATGGGCAGCGATGGTGGCTGGCTGTACGCAACTAAACTTTTCTAGCTCAGCGCAACACGCTGTACATATGCCGGTGCTTTCACTAATCTCGATGCTCATCACAATTTTCCCGCTTTGCCGCAACGCCCCAAAGCCTAAGAGGTGTGACAGGACCGTGTAAGCTGGGTTACTACGATGCCTCTACATAAGCTATGACAGGACCGTGTCAGCTGGGTTACTACGAGATTAAATTTCACGCTTGCGACAGTGTCGTAGCAAGTCATCCAAGCATGCACAGCATAGTACGCTGAGCACGTTCATTGTCAATTGTGGCCTGCGTGCTATTTTTAGTCCACATTCGCGGTCTTCGGTCACACGCGTAGTCTTTGTAGTGAAGTCACTATAAAGTCACTCTCATGGTTTAGGGGAACCAGAAAAACAAACTCTCTGTTGAGGTCGAAAGATACTGCACTCTAAAACTCCCAATTATTTTTAGTTTTTCACCTTTTTCTAAGCCCCCCCCCCCCCCCCCCTTTTTTTTTTTCTTTCTTTCTTTCGGTCATGGTATTTATACAGATTATCTTCTGAACAAAAAGCTTTTTTACACTATCACATAATGCTCTTTTATCTTTTGTTTTCGTGAGGCGACCATGTGCGGTTGACGAGACGCTAAAATCCAAGACTATGTATTACGTCAGCTACAGAGCCACAAACCTATGTATTACGTCAGCTAAAGAGCCACGAATCTCCGGAACCTATGTATTACGTCAGCTACAGAGCAACGAATCTCCGGAACGTACGTATTACGTCGGCTACCGAGCCATGCATCTCCGAAACCTGGACTATGTATTACGTCAGCTACAGAGCAACGAATCTCCGGAACCTGGACTATGTATTACGTCAGCTACAGAGCCACGAATCTACGGAACCTGGACTATGTATTACGTCAGCTACAGAGCCACGAATCTACGGAACCTGGACTATGTATTACGTCAGCTACAGAGCCATGGATCTCCGGAACCCGACTATGTATTACGTCAGCTACAGAGCCATGGATCTCCGGAACCCGACTATGTATTACGTCAGCTACAGAGCCATGGATCTCCGGAACCTGGACTATGTATTATGTCAGCTACAGTCACGAAGCTACGTTTGCAACAGGAAGAAGAAGAAAAGATAAAGGAAGACGAAGGAAAAGTTGGAGAAGGAGAAAACCAAGAATTAAAAAAGAAAGAAAGAAATCGAAGTTCGCTTTTTACAAAGAAAAGTTAGTATCAATCACTACACACACAAAACTTACACACTACAATAAAAACTCACACACAACACTGCAGTATAGTTTGGAAACTAGTTTAATGCGCACATTTTCTCACACAGTCGATGCGTTCACATCTTTCCACTTCTCGTTTCACAACTTTCACAGACTACTTGAGGTAAGATCAAGGTGAGAAGAAGGAAATGTAAAAAGACCAGTGTTTCACAACTTTCAAGGACTACCGGAGGCAAGACGGGAATGAGAGGAAGGACGCATAGAACGACCCAAGTTTTGGGACACGAGACTTGACCACCCTCTACTTGTCCACGCAGCGCAGCTTTAACCCAAATGTCCTGTTTAATGTTCAGCCGCGGAACAAAACCTCTGGCTACAATTTAATTCCACAGTGGAACAGAGCAAACCCATTTCCCGGTTTCATCCACCAGACAAGGCTACTATTTTCAGCCACTGGCTGTCAGCAACTGATCCATTTCCGGTTGCTTGCTCGCTTGCTACGCGGCTCGTAACGTCCGGCCAGCCGGCACGGCCCCACAGCGGGCACGGTCCCAAAGCGGGCACAGCACAGCGTCAGCTCTCCGTCAACACCCCGCCCTTCAGCGGGGGCCGGGACAAAAGGGCCACAGCAACCATCTCTCCTTTTAACTAAGACAACTAAATTGCATTTCGTTTTCAAACATTTTGCACTCTTCCGATCTGCGTGAGAAGCCTTCAGTCCAGTGGCAATCACGGTCTGCACGACTGAACAATTACCGAAAATTACCACCGACAGCACAAAACTAAACTATAACAGTCAGTTTCCTTTCTTATGTCCCCCCCCCCCCCCTTTCATTTTATGTTTGAGTTCTGCTTTCGTTATTTTTAACTGTTAGGGTTAGTTCTTAATTGACTAGCATTGCTTCTTTTTTATTATTATTTGTTGTTTTTAAAATCAACAGTTCTACATGCATCTAAACCCTATAACCAGTTAAAAACTAATGCCTATTATCTATGCATACACTTGTTATTCTCCTACTCATTTTTGTACCCTTTTAATCATCCATTTTGATTAAATAATCTTTCTCTTTCATACAGTTTTCCTTAACATGAGAGTGAGTTTACATGTAATGTGAAGTCACTGACCGCCATTCGCAAGTGAACGTCGCTGGATCCTATCAGAGGAACCAACAATGTAACCACCGTCTTACCCTTAAAAACACAAGCCAAAGGAAGCCGAGTACAGGGGGCCAAAATCAACAGGAAAGCGTGTTCTAAAAATAAATGAAGAGAGCTTGAAGGTTCAGTCAATGAAGACAAAAAGGTCAGGGCCAGCACCACACATCTACTCAAGGCCAGCACCCACACGTCTACTCAAGGCCAGCACCCACATATCTAATCTAATCAAGGCCAGCACCCACACATCGAGCACTTAAAGAGTTGCAGGCGAGCCCCAGCCTCCCCACCTAACCACACCGTTTCCATCTCTCTCTCCACCTAACCACACGTCTCCCTCTCCCTCTAACCACAGGTCTCCCTGTCCACCAAACCACACGTCTCCCTGTCCACCTAACCACACGTCTCCCTCTCCATCTAACCACAGCCGGCACAGGTCTCCCTCTCCACCTAACCACAGGTCTCCCTCTCCACCTAACCACAGGTCTCCCTCTCCACCTAACCACAGGTCTCCCTCTCCACCTAACCACAGGTCTCCCTCTCCGTCTAACCACAGGTCTCCCTCTCCGTCTAACCACAGTTTTCCCTCTAACCACAGGTATCCCTCTCCACCTAACCACAGGCCTCCCTATAACCACACGTCTCCCTCTCCCTCTAACCACAGGTCTCCCTCCCCACAGGTTAATCAGCAAATGATCTCCCTGTCCACCTGACCAGTGACCAAGCAGCAGAGGCAAGGGAAGAGGGGCCACGCTGACCTCGTTCTCTGTGTCCTCACATCCTATGACCTGGCGCGGCCCCTGACCCGCATCTCTCCAAGGAGTCTGGCGGAACGAGGGACATGGGCTGACAGGCGTCAGCTTCAGCACAGGGCTGAAAGGCTGCGTTCCGCTGGGCCTGCAGAACGGGTTGGCAGCGCCACCAGCATCAACACGCCTCCTGGAGGGCGAGGAGGACGTGACGCTACGCTTCAGCTGTCTACAGCCAAGCGTGCAGGGGCAAGACGAAAAGCAGAGTACCGTTCCCAGGCAGACAAAGCAGCGAAACGCGTGAAGGAGGCAAGCAGTTTGCGGCTCCAACAACAGCTGAGCTGTTGCTCAAAGCACGCCCATCATCCTACACGTCTTCTTCACACGATGTACCGACACCAGCTTTCCTCCCACTGGCTGCATCCCCTCGATCATTGTATATGTAGTATATGTTGTATATGTAGTATATGTTGTATATGTAGTCTTTACCTCATGCGGTGGACACAAAAATCTCATTTTACACGTACTGCTACAAATAAATCTTGGCTTCAAAAATGCGCATCCAAAAAAAAGGTCAACGCAAAACTGTTAATAAATAAGTGTACATAAAATGCATGTTGACAAGCTGTAGATAGGTATATATAATTAAGTCTATACACATGTACAGTCAAAAAATAGATGTTCAAAATGAGACAATGCACGAAATGAACAGCAAAACAGTATGGATGCACCGGTGTACACCATGCAGGAGTGCGGACCGCAGGGACAGGGAACAGGGCAGGAGACAGTTCACACCAGGGACAGGGGACAATTCACACCAGGGACAGGGAACAGTTCACACCAGGGGACAGTTCACACCAGGGACAGGGGACAGTTCACACCAGGGACAGTTCAGGGATAGGAAGCAGGGCTGGGGACAGTTCACACCAGGGACAGGGGACAGTTCACACCAGGGACAGTTCAGGGACAGGGAGCAGGGCTGGGGACAGTTCACACCAGGGAACAGGGCAGGGGACAGTTCACACCAGGGACAGTTCAGGGACAGGGAACAGTTCACACCAGGGGACAGTTCTCACCAGGGACAGGGAGCAGGGCTCGGGACAGTTCACACCAGGGACAGGGAGCAGGGCAGGGGACAGTTCACACCAGCACAGCAACTCGCTGTGCACGGACATCTACCTCCAATTTCACCACTTCTCAACAGCAGCCCTCACCCCACACTGCTATTCTAAACACCAACCCTTACTGAACACTTCTGTTCTAACCACCAGCCCTTACTGAACACTTCTGTTCTAACCACCAGCCCTTACTGAACACTTCTATTTCTAACCACTAGCCCTTACTGAACACTTCTATTTCTAACCACCAGCCCTTACTGAATACGTCTATTTCTAACCACCAGCCCTTACTGAGCACTTCTATTTCTAACCATCAGCCCTTACTGAACACGTCTATTTCTAACCACTTGCCCTTACTGAACACGTCTATTTCTAACCACCAGCCCTTACTGAGAACTTCTATTTCTAACCACCAGTCCTTACTGAGCACCAAAGGGCCGTGCACAACGACCCATTTATCTAGCGGTCATCACAGTGAAAACGAATCACACAGGGTTTCGTTGTGTTACTGTATGGTGTGGTGTATGCACCGGTCTCGCCCCACACCCTGCTGTCCATCCCCCGCCCTTTACACGCACTTCGTGGCCCGTCAGCAGTTTCAGCTGCTTGTTGACAACTAGGGCGTTTCAGAAAATAGTGTACTGAGCACAATTTAGTCACAGCTGATATTAAAAATAATAATTAAAAACATAAAAATCAAGGCTTTAAGTCGTAGCAGCAAAATTAAGGGCAGGATCAATGGCAGTTGCCTCCCCTTATTGATTCCCAACAAGCCGAGACAAACCCTGTTCACCCACCAGCTTTCTAAAAGTCCCCCCCCTAAAAAAAAAATCACCCCCAAAACAAACCTTCGCACCATCATTTACTGGCCAAGTGAAATGTGTGCACTCGTTCACACTACATCCATACAGACGACTATGTGAAGGTAAAGACTCGTTGGAAGGGGCCACAGTCTGTGCTGGCTTGCAACGCCATCAACACCATGTACAAGCTCTGCGAGTGAGGGACACTGGGATGAACGGCTAATGCAGCAAAACGCCTCGTGCCACCACCCCCAACACCTGTACCTGGAGGATGCGACAGACCAGCAGTCTTTGGCATGGGCTATAGTCAGGGTACAAGGGGGACTGAAGTAAAGAACAAAACCACACGCCCCTACCAACATGGAAATGTGAAAAAGAAGCTTTGTATACAGTCTGAGGCAACATCTGGGGGGGGGGGGGGGGGGGGGGCTCTGCTGAATATGATCCTTCCCAGGAATACACCTTTCTCCCGCTAAGCCAAAGAAACAGTTTTCAAGAAAGGGGAAAATCTTTCCCCTGAGAAAAGACGCTAAAGGAAAAGGCCCTTCCGCAGGGAAACTCATTTCGTGGAGAAATATTGTAAACTAGAAAATGGCCCATTCCCAGGGAAATGATCTTACTAAAAGGAAATGGCCCTTTCTTGGGAAACTCCCCAGAGAAGTAGCACTGCCCCATGAAAACAGTCCTTCAGCAGGACACAGCCTTCTTTGGGGAAGTCATGCACACGGCATCGCCCCACGGCCTCCCCCAGGGCTGCCCATGCACTCTGAAGCGCACCCCCCTGCTCCACAAAGTGCAGTGAAATTAAATATGGATTTCCAACAGTTTGAGAAGTAAAGCCATGCAATGAACTGAAGGAAACGCAGTTCACAAGCACAAGTCTAGTCGATACAACAGCACAAAGAAAAGCCCTATCAACAAAAACATGGCCACTGAAGGAACGCTATTATTTCAAACTGAGGCGAGACAATCAACAGTGAGCAAAGAAAAACAAATCTGCACAGAGGTGGCAATTTGCATAAAGGCTGGCATGGCACATCAGCATAACACACCCACATCCACACACCCAGTCATTAGTCACATCAGGAAAAACCAACCTCACTACATAATGCAGGTAAAAATGAATAGGCCAAACAGTTAAAATCAACACGGCTGTGATTTTAACTGGTAGTGGAGCTGTTGCTAGATGGGACATAAACGGAAGGGAAGAACCGGAGCACAAAGGAAATCTACTTGGGTGGTTTTGTAGTAATACAGCTGGCTTAAACAGCAGCTAACAGGAAGCTGTGTGTGTGTATGGGGGTGGGGTGGGGGTGGGGGTAGATTAGGGGAAGACTAACTTGCTTATGCTTCTTTAACTGAGCTGGTAAAGCAGTGGTTGAAAACGTTTTGAAGGGCAAAAACTGGAACGGTTCAGCCAAGAGAAGGGTTCCGCCACCACAACGATACAGAAGCTCAGGCTTGTTGGCATTTCACATCTACATTCCAAAACAGGTGTCAGCACAGAGCATATCTACATTCCAAAACAGGTGTCAGCACAGAGCATATCTACATTCCAAAACAGGTGTCAGCACAGAGCATATCTACATTCCAAAACAGGTGTCAGCACAGAGCATATCTACATTCCAAAACAGGTGTCAGCACAGAGCATATCTACATTCCAAAACAGGTGTCAGCACAGAGCATATCTACATTCCTGTGGACTTGATGAGCAAACAGGTATCAGCACAAAGCATATTTATGTTCCTGTGGACTTGATGAGCAAACAGGTGCCAGCACAAAGCATATCTATGTTCCTGTGGACCTGGTGAGCAAATAGGTGTCACCACAATACACACATTTAAAGGTGAACTCACTCAAGACACAAGAATGAGATCACGACTGGTTGGACAAAAGCATGGCCACCTTACACTGCCATTGGACAACATAGCAAAGCTGGTCATAAAACACCCGTTTAGACAAAACAGTTCCACAGTCAAGGTCATGAAGTCAGCCTGCTCACAGTCACAACAGCAGTCACACTCATCAAAAGTCACACACACGCACCACATGGAAAGGTGCATCCATACACATTATTGACACAAACTGTACGTGAAAATGAAACTGTCCAAAAATGTGGTCTGACGCTAGCCTGGTTCAAGCGGGCGTTACTTGCGTCCAAGAGCAGAACCGCTCACCACACCCTCAACACCAGCTGCTGAGCAGCCAGCCGGCCACAGCACTGCTGCAGTCTGCCGCAGGACGCAACACAACAGACCAATAAATGCCAAACTGTGTGCGCGTGTGTCCGCGTGCATACGCGTGTGGTACAGTGCGTGTAGAGTTGTCATCTGGTCTGTTTGCCTTCATGTCCTGTACGCAGTGCAGCAGCATGCACGATGAGCTTCCCTGGTGCTGCACTGTATCTATAGTTACTCTGCATGTTACTTTGCATTCATGTATGCCTTCTTTTTATTTTCTCCTTGGCTGAAAAGAGTGCTATAAAAATTAAGCGCTGCTATTGCATTCCACAGACAAGACCAAGCCTTGGATATCAGCGCCTACCTGAAGCAGGCCAGCGTAACCACCAGCTCCACCAGTGTAAAGAACGGGGCTACAATCAGACTGAGGGAACATACGTAACATCTGGCAACAGCCCACGGCGCAGCAAGTAAATAAATAACTGATGAGAATGACATCAACCCTGTTCTAAGTACCCGTACATGGTGTAAAGGTCATAGTCATTAGCACGATGACCACCCCATCCAACTGAAGAAGCAGCGCACCGAACCATCACTTGTTGCACCACAACCATCACCTGCACCAGCTGCACCGATGCTGACAGTGGTGTCAACAGGCAGTTCAAGGGACCAAGCTATTTCTTCACCCTCCCTCTGTATGAGCACTCGGTGTTACCATCTTACTTTCCATTTCCATACACAGAAAGTGAATAAGGCAGGCAGTACTCTGACACCTGAAAGCCAGTCTCTGTCCTTAGTGCTTGTGTTAACAATTCTTTGCTGGAACTTATCATTAACAGTTCCTATAATTAACTCTACCCCCCCCCCCCCCCCCCCCACTGATTCTGATATCAACATGCCTGTTACACCCCTCCCCCCAATTTTGGTATAGTTAGGAAGAGCTGGATGAACAAACATGAAAAAGTCCAGAACCATATACTGTGATGGTGTTCACTTGTGGCGAAGGTTACAACCACTGGAACTAAATCCAGCTACATCCAACTGACAGCTGTGACCGATAGCCCAGTTACCAAACTCTGTACACT
>OY757552.1:20869803-20922515 GCA_963584105.1 Alviniconcha strummeri
CTGTACACTGTCTACAAGCTTTGTACGCTGCACCCACACAGTCTACAAGCTTTGTACGCTGTACCCACACAGTCTACAAGCTTTGTACGCTGTACCCACACAGTCTACAAGCTTTGTACGCTGTACCCACACTGTCTACAAGCTTTGTACGCTGTACCCACACTGTCTACAAGCTTTGTACGCTGTACCCAGGCTGTCTACAAGCCTGAAGGCTCCAAGCCCCTGACTCTGGGTCCCCAGGGGGCCAGACTTTCCTCTGCTACGTGATCCCTTCCACAAGGCTGACGCGCCATACATACCATTACCACCTACACACCCCTGGCAGGAACGCACCCTTCAAAAACCCACCCCAAAAAAGCAGCTTGATAAAAGCCATTGAAATGACAGACGGCTGAAGACTGCTGGTGTGGGAGCTGGATGTTTGCACCCTGTTCCTTTGTGGACAACTGCCCCTGCCGGCCACACCCTCGTGAAATTAGTCAGTATTATGATTACTGTATGGGAGCGAGTTATTCATGCAATCATGGGCAAGACATCAAATTAGTCACAAAAATGACGGAAATGATAAGAAACGTCAGGTCTAATGTACACATCTCCATTGCAGTTTCCAAGATAGTTTTCTACCCCACGAACAACACATTGTAAATATTCAATAAGTTAAACAAAATGCCCCATAAATATTCAGTAAGCTGGTTGAAAGACTAGCAAAGCTATGTGATGGCTGGTATCACAGTCATGGCTTGCTGGAATAAATACACATATTTAAATACACAATACCTGTACACAATGCATGTCCATAAAAATACACAATACATCCGCACATAAATATATGTACACAAAAATGCATAAAATCATGGTTCATCAATGCAGAAAGAAAGAAAAAAAGAGCTGACAACTGACTCCGCACTCTCCTGTCACCCACACACTATCCCACTCTCCTGTCACCCACACACTATCCCACTCTCCTGTCACCCACACACTATCCCACTCTCCTGTCACCCACACACTATCCCACTCTCCTGTCACCCACACACTATCCCACTCTCCTGTCACCCACACACTATCCCACTCTCCTGTCACCCACACACTATCCCACTCTCCTGTCACCCACACACTATCCCACTCTCCTGTCACCCACACACTATCCCACTCTCCTGTCACCCACACACTATCCCACTCTCCTGTCACCCACACACTATCCCACTCTCCTGTCACCCACACACTATCCCACTTGTATGTTCCACTCAAACTTCAAACTACAAGCAAACTGGATCTGAAGATTTCAGCTTTATCCAGTCAGGCACAAATACGGAAGCACAATTGCCACATACATTTGGTAAAAGAAAAAAGTACATGTTAAAAAGGAAACAACTTCAACCTTCTAGCAGCAGTCTTGAAACTTTGACAGTGCAGCAAAATAACCTAGACCTTACCACCAGCACTGCAGTCTCCTTTCTCTCTTTTTCATAATGGAAAGGCAAACTGCCCCCCACCCAAAACAAGTGGTTTCATTAAAAGATTACTATGGAATGAAAAGTCTAAAATTCTCTAAAATCCCTTTCTAACACATCACAGTAGTGGGACTTTCTAACACATCAAAATCGTGTGATTTTCCAGCTTTCACACTTGAAACAAAACCACACACACACACACAAACTATGAATTGTGATAATCATCTGAACAGAAAAACCTGCCTGTAATCATGTCATATTCAAGCAAAAAAAAAAAAAAAAAAAAAAGAGGCAGGAAAACACATATCCTGATCATTTTAAAACCAGCCCCTCTTTCAGTTTCTGTCCTTCCATCTTGCACACACAGGTCCAGCTGTTCCCCCCCCCCCCCCTCCATGGGAAGAAATCAGATGCCAAGTGAGCACACATGATTGTAGCTGTAACACAAAGCCTGTAGACAACAGGACTCCCTGTGGATAATGGAGAATTCAGCATCGTCATGCCTTTAACAGTAGGAGGCAAATCAAATACTCAACTGTTGGGGCGAGGGGGGCGCTATTCACAGTAATACTGACTCTGGTCACTGATGCAGCAGTAAACATTGAAGAGCTATTTCACAGAATACTGACTGTGGTCACCAGTGCAGCAGTGAAGAGCTATTTCACAGAATACTGACTGTGGTCACCAGTGCAGCAGTGAAGAGCTATTTCACAGAATACTGACTGTGGTCACCAATGCAGCAGTGAAGAGCTATTTCACAGAAATGAAAGGAGAAAAATAACTGGAGAGCCAATGCTCAGTCAGCCCACATTCAGAACAACTTTTTCTTTTTCTTCT
Organism: Alviniconcha strummeri; assembly: GCA_963584105.1. Lineage (NCBI taxonomy): Eukaryota > Metazoa > Mollusca > Gastropoda > Provannidae > Alviniconcha > Alviniconcha strummeri. The sequence goes on from OY757552.1 coordinate 20,872,092, forward strand.
GCTTTTCAAAACTGTCCTGCATCTCTGAAAAACAGGCTACTAAACCTGGCATGAAACTGTGAAGTCCGATCATAACTATGATCAAGCAGTTTTAAAGATCACACTTAAAACTGTCTCAGAAAGTGGAGGCATGGGCTAATAACTTGGGCAGTCAATTATTTGCCTTGACTAAATGCCCAGTGTAGGTAAAGCAGTGTTTGTAATCATGTTCCGACACTACCCTAAGCCTGTCCCTCCACCACCGACCCCCCGACTCGCTGCGTCATCAGCCATCAAAGCTGCCATTACTAGCATGGAAGTGACTGGCGTAATGGAGGGGATCACAGACCTCACCTAAACAGTCTCCAACAAACAGCCACTGCACAAGCTGTTGCAGCATGGCTGCCAGTCAATCCCTTCCTTAACTAAACACCAAAGTCCCGAAAAGCGCTTGCACTTGTCACATCCACCGTGCACGAACCAGATCAAGTTGGAACTTACCCAACACTAACTTACTAAGTAAGTGCGACTTGCACCTCTTCAAAGATCCTGCAAATGCAGTCTGGATACTGATCACGTAGACCCACATACAGCCCCCCCCCCCCCCCCCCCCAAGTGTGAAGGACAAAGAAGAGAAAAGAGAGCTAGGCGTGGAGCGGCCTGCCCTCCCTAGGCAGAAGGCAGGCGCTGACGTCATCAATTCTTACGCCCCTTGCGCCTCCCCTTCTTGCGGCCCCCTGCAGCGTTGCCCGACCCGGCAACAGGCGGCGCCCCCCCACCGCGACATTTCCCATTCTTTTGCTTGGGGATGTCCACCGGGCACGACTGCTTAGGGGGGATGGGGTTGCCCTCGGACACATTCAACCACGGCAAGGGGCTGCATTCAGCGGGGGTGCGGCCGGGAATATTTATGGGACTGCTGCGGTTACTGCCAAAGTTTCTGGGGCTGCTGCGGTTACTGCCAGAGTGGTCAGAGGCGACTCCTCCGTTGGTGTAAGGGGGCAAGACAGAGCCTACATTAGATGAGCCCAGAGGGAGGAGGATCTCGCTAGCAAACTCATCGAGGGTGGGGTCACCAGGAGAAGGAGGGTTGGACTTTGACCTGCTAGGGATGCCGCCGGTGGAGGTCACGTCCATCTCCTCAAAGTCGCCAGCGTGACCGTTCAGACGGCTGTGAGAGGCAGCGTTGACCCCTGCTGCTGGGTAGGCATCCGTCACCATGGGACTGCGTGAGCTGGAGCTGTACTGTCTGTCAACACACAAACACCCTGCAACTGTACTGTCTGTCAACACACAAACACCCTGCAACTGTACTGTCTGTCAACACACAAACAACCTGCAGTTGTACTGTCAACACACATACAGTTGTACTCTCTGTCAACACACAAACTACTTGCAGTTGTACTGTCTGTCAACACACAACCTGCAGTTGTACTGTCAACATGCAAACAACCTGCCACTGTACTGTCTGCCAACATGCAAACAACCTACAACTGTACTGTCAGCTCACAAACAATATGCAGCTGTACTGTCTGTCAACATGCAAACAAACCTGTAGTTGTACTGTCAATAAGCAAACAAACCTGCAGCTGTACTGTCAACACGCAAACCTGCTGTTGTACTGTCAACACACACACAAACCTGTGGTTATACTGTCAACATGCACATAAACCTGCAGTTGTACTGTCCGTTAACATGCACACAAACCTGCAGTTGTATAGTCTCAGACTGTCAACATGCACACAAACCTGCAGTTGTATAGTCTCAGACTGTCAACATGCACACAAACCTGCAGTTGTACTGTCTGTTAACATGCACACAAACCTGCAGTTGTATAGTCTCAGACTGTCAACATGCACACAAACCTGCAGTTGTATAGTCTCAGACTGTCAACATGCACACAAACCTGCAGTTGTATAGTCTCAGACTGTCAACATGCACACAAACCTGCAGTTGTACTGTCTGTTAACATGCACACAAACCTGCAGTTGTATAGTCTCAGACTGTCAACATGCACACAAACCTGCAGTTGTATAGTCTCAGACTGTCAACATGCACACAAACCTGCAGTTGTATAGTCTCAGACTGTCAACATGCACACAAACCTGCAGTTGTATAGTCTCAGACTGTCAACATGCACACAAACCTGCAGCTGTATAGTCTCAGACTGTCAACATGCACACAAACCTGCAGTTGTATAGTCTCAGACTGTCAACATGCACACAAACCTGCAACGCGTTTTAGTTTGTGCAACTGACCATAAGATTATGTATCGCTCACCTTGTTATCTGAATGAATATCACCAAAAAAGTTTCACTAAACTCATGTTAGCCAACCAACATGCGGGAAACCTGGTGGCATCTCATGGTCTCTGCTACAGTGTGTGTATGACACAGAGAGAGAGAGAGAGAGACAATGTGTGTAACACTGTATGTGTGCGTGTCCTGACAATTTTGGGGCTACAGCACAAAATGGACAGAATGTTGGGGCTGAAGCAAAATGTCACCTTATTGTCTGTCTGTGACAGACGGCTGGGCCCACAACCAAATGTTGGTCACGTTAAGCAGCCCATGTCCGGACTGCTCTGACCTGCAGTAACTTTCACATGACAAACTCCACTGCTGAAATCCCACAGGTAGGAGTGCTCTGACCTGCAGTAACTTTCACATGACAAACTCCACTGCTGAAATCCCACAGGTAGGAGTGCTCTGACCTGCAGTAACTTTCACATGACAAACTCCACTGCTGAAATCCCACAGGTAGGAGTGCTGGTAGCACAGTACTTGCATGTATGATGGCATACAGGTACAGGTGTGGGGAAACTGCTGTAGGTATGTATGTATGACAGTGTGTACAGGTGTGGGGAAACTGCTGTAGGTATGTATGTATGACAGTGTGTACAGGTGTGGGGAAACAGCTGTAGGGCTGGAGGTATGTATGTATGACAGTGTGTACAGGTGTGGGGAAACAGCTGTAGGGCTGGAGGTATGTATGTATGACAGTGTGTACAGGTGTGGGGAAATAGCTGTAGGTATGTATGTATGACAGTATGTACAGGTGTGGGGAAACTGCTGTAGGGCTGGAGGTATGTATGTATGTATGTATGACAGTGTGTACAGGTGTGGGGAAACTGCTGTAGGTATGTATGTATGACAGTGTGTACAGGTGTGGGGAAACGGCTGTAGGTATGTATGTATGACAGTGTGTACAGGTGTGGGGAAGCGGCTGTATGTATGACAGTGTGTACAGGTGTGGGGAAACGGCTGTATGTATGTACGACAGTGTGTACAGGTGTGGGGAAGCGGCTGTATGTATGACAGTGTGTACAGGTGTGGGGAAACGGCTGTATGTATGTACGACAGTGTGTACAGGTGTGGGAAAACGGCTGTATGTACGACAGTGTGTACAGGTGTGGGGAAACGGCTGTATGTACGACAGTGTGTACAGGTGTGGGGAAAGAGCTGCACATGCTGCCAACACTGGGCAAGCTGAAGGTTTCAGCTGTGGAACAGCCACACCAATCTTCAGTGTGAGGGCCTGCCCTACACACACCCCAGCAACAGGCCAAGCGTCTGAACCAGGCAGTCTGCTGCACAGCAAAGAGAGGCCGGCACTGGGCTTGATTCCTTGTACCCACCTCATATAGCGTTTGCGAGGGGAGCGAGGTTCCAGCCACATGCTTCCGTTGATCTCCTCCATCACAGATGGGGCGACGTATGTGAAACCCTGAAGAGAGAGACAGAAGACCGAGTGATTCTTCACGTTCACTGTCCAGGCAACCCGGGGGTACATTTGGGTCAATCATAATCATCAAACTGTGAGCAAACGTCTGACTGGCTATTGGATCACCTGTCACCCTATTGATGATCCAGGAAAGCTGTCACCCTATCAAAGACCCAGGAAAGCTGTCACCCTATCAAAGACCCAGGAAACCGGTCACCCTATCAGAGATCCAGGAATCCTGTCACCCTGCCAGATTTCGGTTCCTAGCGGAGGAGAAAAGTGCAAAGGCAACTAGGTATCATTTCACCATCTGCCTGAGACTGACGCACAGTGCGAGGCTGCTCCTACCTGGAAGACCTGGTTGATGCTGTCACTGAGAACTGAATCGTCTGGCGAGTCGACAGGTGTCTGGCGAGTGAACTTGGTGTCAAACTGACTTGTGTCCTCATCACTCGTCTGAAACACAGAGCAACACCATTTTAAAGCTATCCAATTCACAACTATAAAAAAAGCAGTGATCAACACACACAAAAAAGGCTATATAACAGTGATCAACAACTACATTGTTGAGACAGACAGACAGATGATTGATTTTCAGTGCCCAATAAACCATGGCTGTTATATCAGTGTGAAGAGAGTGTCCAGTGCTATTCCACACAATAGTGTTGTGTGACACAGGTCTACACCATTATAAAAACTGTCCATATAACAGTAACATATGTTTGGAACACAGTTCACTAGCATTATAAAATTTTCAGTACCACTACCATACTGTGCGAGATGATCTCTCTCTAAAACACACACACTCATGTGTGACACACACACACACACAAAAAGAAAAAAATGGGGTGTGGTGGTGGGGGGAGGATTTCTGACCACAAGAATAACAGAAGTTTGCAACTCCCACCCAACTATCACATTATTAACAGTGAGTACTCCATCATGTTTTATTGCAAAACAATATTTTGTTCTTTCCCCCTTTCTTCTTCACGTTCTTTTAGCGACTGAGGCAGCGGTAGCGTGTTAGGGAGCCAACACTTGCGGTGCCCCCGAAGGACTCACCACATTGGGTCTGAAGGGCGGCTCCGCCTTTCTCATGGTCACCAGGTCCCAGTTGACGTGACGAAAGAACATGTGGGCCTGAAACCATACAGCAACACTGAACGGTCTTTCCTCAATCTCTGCATACTGTGACTACACCCCAGTCACATTCTTTCCTCAGTCACTGCATACTGTGACTACACCCCAGTCATATTCTTTCCTCAGTCAATGCATACTGTGACTACACCACAGTCATATTCTTTCCTCAGTCACTGCATACTGTGACTACACCACAGTCATGTTCTTTCCTCAGTCACTGCATACTGTGACTACACCCCAGTCATGTTCTTTCCTCAGTCACTGCATACTGTGACTACACCCCAGTCATATTCTTTCCTCAGTCACTGCATACTGTGACTACACCCCAGTCATGTTCTTTCCTCAGTCACTGCATACTGTGACTACACCCCAGTCATGTTCTTTCCTCAATCTCTGTGTACTGTGACTACACCCCAGTCATATTCTTTCCTCAGTCACTGCATACTGTGACTACACCCCAGTCATATTCTTTCCTCAGTCTATGCATACTGTGACTACACCCCAGTCATATTCTTTCCTCAGTCACTGCATACTGTGACTACACCCCAGTCATGTTCTTTCCTCAGTCACTGCATACTGTGACTACACCCCAGTCATGTTCTTTCCTCAGTCACTGCATACTGTGACTACACCCCAGTCATGTTCTTTCCTCAATCTCTGCGTACTGTGACTACACCCCAGTCATATTCTTTCCTCAGTCACTGCATACTGTGACTACACCCCAGTCATATTCTTTCCTCAGTCACTGCATACTGTGACTACACCCCAGTCATATTCTTTCCTCAGTCACTGCATACTGTGACTACACCCCAGTCATGTTCTTTCCTCAGTCACTGCATACTGTGACTACACCCCAGTCATGTTCTTTCCTCAGTCACTGCATACTGTGACTACACCCCAGTCATGTTCTTTCCTCAATCTCTGCGTACTGTGACTACACCCCAGTCATATTCTTTCCTCAGTCACTGCATACTGTGACTACACCCCAGTCATATTCTTTCCTCAGTCACTGCATACTGTGACTACACCCCAGTCATATTCTTTCCTCAGTCACTGCATACTGTGACTACACCCCAGTCATGTTCTTTCCTCAGTCTATGCATACTGTGACTACACCCCAGTCATGTTCTTTCCTCAGTCACTGCATACTGTGACTACACCCCAGTCATATTCTTTCCTCAGTCTATGCATACTGTGACTACACCCCAGTCATATTCTTTCCTCAGTCTATGCATACTGTGACTACACCCCAGTCATATTCTTTCCTCAGTCACTGCATACTGTGACTACACCCCAGTCATATTCTTTCCTCAGTCTATGCATACTGTGACTACACCCCAGTCATATTCTTTCCTCAGTCACTGCATACTGTGACTACACCCCAGTCATATTCTTTCCTCAGTCACTGCATACTGTGACTACACCCCAGTCATATTCTTTCCTCAGTCTATGCATACTGTGACTACACCCCAGTCATATTCTTTCCTCAGTCACTGCATACTGTGACTACACCCCAGTCATGTTGTTTTTAAGTCCGTGCCCAGAGCAGCATTTAAGTATAAGGTCATGCTGTTTCTAGGTCAGTGCTCAGTACAGTAACTAAGGTCATGTTTCAGTCTGTAGTAACTTAGTGTAAGGTCATGTTGTTTTTGAGTCAGTGCTCCCTATAGTAACTTTCTTAGTGTACGGTCACACTGCTTCCACAAGACACACCTAAAGACAGCCACACACATATGTACATAAAGAAAGCCACAAGACACATAAAGATAGCCACAAGACACACATAAAGCCAGACACACACAAAGAAAGCCACAAGACACACATAAAGAAAGCCACAAGACACACATAAAGCCAGACACACAAAGCCACAAGACACATACAAAGCCAGAGACACACACAAAGAAAACCACAAAACACACATAAAGAAAGCCACAAGACACAAAGCCAGAGACACACATAAAGAAAACCACAAGACACATAAAGAAAGCCACAAGACACACATAAAGCCAGACACACAAAGAAAGCCACAAGACACATAAAGAAAGCCACAAGACCCACATAAAGAAAGCCACAAGACCCACATAAAGAGAAAGCTAGCACTATAGACAGGTAAGTGAAGCTACCTTGATGGGTGCGCTGTCATCCACACCACCTCCAAGTCTCTCCACAGCGTTCTTTCTCAGCAGCTGCCCAGCAAAAACAGTTGCCACATCAGGATGGAAAACCAGGGACTGGAGCCGGCACACTGGTCAACACAATCCTGACAGGACAACCCCCCCCCCCCCCCCCCAAACAAAAGATAACAAAGTCTGCACTGCCAATTTCAATGGGATAAAAAATCACAAAGTCTGTAAATCTGGACTTACACCAAGTTTGAGACGTCAACGCCAGTACAGTGCAAATGAAAGGAACAAACCTTCCTCTCCCACCAACCAAAGGTCAGAATTCATGTAGCTAATGCCTACCTTCCTGTTAGAGAGTTCTCAATATAGACGACCACTTCAGAGACAGGTCATGCTAAAAGCAAGACCAAACGCATAATTATTGTCACTTTAGGCCATGCAGTCAACAGCTTGTCATTATCAGTGCCAAAACACACACACCTGTGACATACACCTGTGACACACATCTGTGACACACACCTGAAAGAAGAGAGTATCACAAATTTACATGGCTTGCTCTTGTTTTGTATCCTCTGGTGGGCGTCACAATTGTACACAGCCAGGGGGGCACACTTCCTCAACATACACACTTCTTCAACAGACACACACCGCCTTCACTGCACACAGACTTCCTCAACAGACACACACACCGCCTTCACTGCACACACACTTCCTCAACACACACCGCCTTCACTGCAGACTTCCTCAACATACACACACCGCCTTCACTGCACACACACTTCCTCAACAGACACACACACCGCCTTTACTGCACACAGGCTTCCTTAACATACACACCACCTTTACTGCACACAGGCTTCCTCAACATACACACCACCTTTACTGCACACAGGCTTCCTCAACATACACACCACCTTTACTGCACACAGGCTTCCTCAACATACACACCACCTTTACTGCACACAGGCTTCAACACACACCACCTTTACTGCATGCAGGCTTCCTCAACATACACACCACCTTTACTGCACACAGGCTTCCTCAACATACACACCACCTTTACTGCACACAGGCTTCCTCAACATACACACCACCTTTACTGCACACAGGCTTCCTTAACATACACACCACCTTTACTGCACACAGGTTTCCTCAACATACACACCACCTTTACTGCACACAGGCTTCCTCAACATACACACCACCTTTACTTCACACAGGCTTCAACACACACCACCTTTACTTAACACAGGCTTCCTCAACATACACACCACCTTTACTTCACACAGGCTTTCTCAACATACACACATCACCATGCTCTCAGTCTACTGAAATCCACTAGTCTGTGCAGCATGGGCACCAAATCATCACCAAGGAAACCCTGGTCTGAAGGTGACCTTTGACCTGAGAGATTATTACCCCTGTCACCCTTCACCTTGCCACTGTTATAACATGCATACATGTGTTGTCACCTTGCCACTGTTATAGCATGAATACATGTGTTGTCACCTTGCCACTGTTATAGCATGAATACATGTGTTGTCAACTTGCCACTGTCATAAAACACATACGCGTGTTGTCAACTTGCCACTGTCATTATAAAACACACATGCGTGTTGTCAACTTACCACTGTTACTGTAACATGTATACGCATGTTGTCAACATGCCACTGTTACTGTAACCGGTGTTATAACACGCATACACACGTTGTTGCTGTGCACACGATCTTACCTTTTTGATGAGACTTCGTGCTTCATTCGTGAGGTAGGGGGGTAAGTTCAGCTTTCCTTTCAGGATCTGTAAATGTGTCAAAAACAAACACAAGAAAATGCTGAAAAATGCACACTGTAATAGTGCAAATAGGACAAACATCTTTGTCTCACTCTTTTTTGGCAGTCTAAAAGCATAATGATTATGTTCACCTCTGTTTTCCTCTTATGGATCTTATTACAAAGCAACATCGTCAACCAATAAATGCATAGTAAAATACTAACATGGGGAAGAAAGAAAAAAAAAGACAGAAAAAAAGAACCATGCACTTGCACAGAGAATATTCGTTCCATTATACCCCCCCCCCCCCCCCCATTTACCATATCCATGACTTTCTATTCTACCCCCCCCCCCCCCCCATTATTTTCTTTTAATTCCATGCACAATGGTTTTCTGTTCTACCCCCCCCCCCCCCCCAAATGGTTTTCTGTTCCACAGAACTCCCAACTCTCTGATCTTACCAATGGTTTTCAGTCTATACCCCCCACCTCACTCACCTTACCAATGGCTTTCAGTCTATACCCCTCCACCTTATCAATGTTTTTTTGTCTATACCCCCCATCTCACTCACCTTACCAATGGCTTTCAGTCTATACCCCTCCACCTTATCAATGTTTTTTTGTCTATACCCCCCATCTCACTCACCTTACCAATGGTTTTTCAGTCTATACCCCCACCTTACTCACCTTATCAATGTTTTTTTGTCTATACCCCTACCTCACTCACCTTATCAACGGTTTTCTGACCCCCACCCCACTCACCTTATCAATGGTTTTCTTTCTATTCTCAGCAGTGAAGGGTGGCTGCAATGGGAAAACACAGGATTAGTGAAATACAAACACTGACCTGAGGGCTTGTCCTGGAACAAAACACACACCATGCAGCTATATATATACACACCCCAATGGTGATACCCCACACCCCAACACTGATACCATACACCCCAACACTGATACCATACAACTATATATAATATACACCCCAACACCAATACCATACACCCCAACACTGATACCATACCTCACACCCCAACACTGATACCATGATACCCCACACCCCAACACTGATACCATGATACCCCACACCCCAACACTGATACCAGGTGAAGGTGGACATGGGGGGGGGGGGGCAGGTGGACAGGGGAGGTGGATGGGTGGTGGTGGTGGTGTGTGGACATGGGGGAGGTGGACATGGGGGGGGGTGGACATGGGGGAGGTGGACAGGGGGAAGGTGGATGGGGGGAGGACATGGGGAGGGGGACAGGGGGTGGACAGGGGGGGGGGGTGGACATGGGGAGGTGGACAGGGGGAGGTGGGGCCATGACACATACAGGGAGTGCACAGGTGGTCACGGGACACTTGCTCCCGGGGCCCACCTGCACAACTGTGCACCATCAGCACTTTGGGTCCCCATGTAATGGCCTCTCCTTCAAGATCAAGCATCTGACACCCCACCCACCCCTCTCCTGAAGGCTACCATCTCCTAACACTTGGATTTGGAGATGGTAACATTTTCCAAGCTGCACTTTCAGTTTCAAATCCAGACCACAGTTCACTCTGACCAGACCTGATTTTTTGTTACTTTATCTCAGAACCAAAAGGGGAGATGCACAGACTTCCACACACTACAACAAGCAGCCTACACTGCACCACTACAACAAGCAGCCTACAATGCACAACACACAACTACAACAAGCAGCCTACAATGCACAACTCACAACTACAACAAGCAGCCTACAATGTACAACTACAACAAGCAGACTACAATGCACAACTCACAACTACAACAAGCAGCCTACAATGCACAACTACAACAAGCAGCCTACAATGCACAACTACAACAAGCAGCCTACAATGCACAACACAACTACAACAGACTACAATGCACAACTACAACAAGCAGCCTACAATGCACAACTACAACAAGCAGCCTACAATGTACAACTACAACAAGCAGCCTACAATGTACAACACACAACTACAACAAGCAGCCTACAATGCACAACTACAACAAGCAGCCTACAATGTACAACACACAACTACAACAAGCAGCCTACAATGTACAACTACAACAAGCAGCCTACAATGTACAACACACAACTACAACAAGCAGCCTACAATGTACAACACACAACTACAACAAGCAGCCTACAATGTACAACTACAACAAGCAGCCTACAATGCACAACTACAACAAGCAGCCTACAATGCACAACACACAACTACCACAGACTACAATGCACAATTACAACAAGCAGCCTACAATGTACAACACACAACTACAACAGACTACAACGTGCAAGTGCACAACTCACGGAGCCAGTCAGCATGTCGTACATGAGAGCCCCCAGGCTCCACCAGTCCACAGCCTTCCCGTGGCCCGTCCGCATCAAGATCTCTGGGGCCCTGACACAGACAGACAGTTATTTTATGTTTACCACTCACTCAGCAACAACAGGCCAACGACTGGCGGAACAAGCAGCAAAGAATGAGGAGAGGGCACTCGGTCAATGAAGACAGGACACAACACAGACACCTCCTTGACAGGAATTTTTAAAAAACATTACTGATACTAATGCAGATGATACACAAACAAAGAAGAAACAGACCAAAAGAAAACAGACATTATGGAAAATGAAGATGCAACTCCCCTTCATTTTCATTTAACATGTCTTGTTTCATTTCATGTCATCTTCAGGTGGGTCTCTTTTCCTTCTTTTATCTATCTTCTGCATCAGTATCAGTCTGTAATTGTTTTACATAGTTTATAGTAGTGATGAAGACATCTGACAAAGCATTATCCGGCCTTCTTTTGGTGAGTACATTTTCCTTGTTCTTTACCACTCACTCAGCAGCAAAGGTAAATGCAGCCTAACCAATGTGACATACACAAGCTTGATGAAACGCAGCCATGTGACCTTCATGAACTTGATGAAATGCAGCCATGTGACCTTCATCCACCTGATGAAAAGCAGCCTTTCTAATGTGACCAAAACATACTTATGAAATGCAGCCTAACAGCAGTTTGATATAATGTACTAAGAAAACAGCATACCTAGCAGTAACATGACCAAATGTACTCAATAACATGCAGTCTAACAGTAACATGACCAAATGTACTCAATAACATGCAGTCTAACAGTAACATGACCAAATGTACTCAATAACATGCAGTCTAACAGTAATATGACCAAATGTACTCAATAACATGCAGTCTAACAGTAACATGACCAAATGTACTCAATAACATGCAGTCTAACAGTAATATGACCAAATGTACTCACAGAAATGCAGTCTAACAGTAATATGACCAAATGTACTCAGAAATGCAGTCTAACAGTAATATGACCAAATGTACTCACAGAAATGCAGTCGAACAGTAATATGACCAAATGTACTCACAGAAATGCAGTCTAACAGTAACATGACCAAATGTACTCACAGAAATGCAGTCTAACAGTAATATGACCAAATGTACTCACAGAAATGCAGTCTAACAGTAATATGACCAATATGTACTCAATAACATGCAGTCTAACAGTAACATGACCTACATGTACTCGATGGTGCCGCAGAATGTGTGTGTGACTCGACCCTCTGTGATGGCCTCCTTGCACAATCCAAAGTCGGTCAGTTTGACGTGCCCTGAACAAAAAACAACACGGCTCCATTCAGCTCCGACAAACTGTGGCACCCACCCACAGCATGTTTGCCACCTGGTCACCAAATAACCTGGCTCAGCGCAAAAAAATGGCTGTTACTGTTAAGGGCATTCAAAAAAAATCCCATGGGAAATGACTAAAACACAAAGGAACCCCCCCCCCCCACACACATTGTGTTTAAGCTTCCAGTGCCACTGCTATTCCCTTTTCGTGACAAAGAACGGTCAGCTCATTTGGAAATCAGTTCAAGGTCCATTAAAGCTTTAAACAAACATGGTCTCTCCTCAGGAGTTTCACTGGACCAGGAAACAGAATCATGGGGTGGTGACCTCTGACCGTGAATCTTTTTTTGATGGGTTGGGGTGGGGTGGGGGTGATCTCTGCACTTTCCACGCAGCTGGAGTGGGTTCCCAAGCCAGTTTGTGGCATATGTACAGAGCCTGTGGCACACACACCTTCCCTGTCCAGCAGCACATTCTCTGGTTTCAGATCCCGGTAAATGATGCCCTGGGCGTGGAGATGTTCTATAGCCAACACGATCTCAGAACAGTAGAAACTGCAACAGACACACAGACACTGTTTTATAGCCAACACCATCTCAGAACAGTAGAAACTGGAACAGCCACACAGACACTGTTTTATAGCAAACACCATCTCAGAACAGCTGACATTGGAACAGGCAGACCTTAGTTTATAGCCAAATTGACCTCAGAACAGCAGGCACTGAAATAGACACTGTTCTATACAACACTATCACAGAAATAGACACTGTTCTATACAACACTATCACAGAAATAGACACTGTTCTATACAACACTATCACAGAAATAGACACTGTTCTATACAACACTATCACAAAAATAAACACTGTTCTATAGCCAACACTATCTCAGAACAATATAACTGCACTAAACCCTTCCTCCCCCCACCTCCAATCCCCCCCATGAACTCACCCCTGGTAGTGTTAACAAATACTGCTGTGGTAAAAACTGCAAAATCTGGTGATCTTTTTGCCTTCTATTTGTCCCCCACAGGCTACACTGACCATCAGCACGCACAGCTTGCGCTTCAACCGGCCGCACAACTGACCTGGCTGCGTCCTCCATGATGATTCCTTCTCTCTCCAGCTGCATAAAGAGCTCGCCGCCTGGCAAGAACTCCAGCACCAGGTACAGCTTGCCACCAGTTTGGAATGCATACTTCAGATCCACAATGAACGGGTGCTGAAAGCACACACACCCAGTCATCACAAAGGTCAAACATGTTTCACACCCACCCAGCTCATCACAAAGGTCAAAGGTAAAACACATTTCACACACCCCCAGCTCATCACAAAGGTCAAACATGTTTCACACCCACCCAGTCATCACAAAGGTCGAAGGTAAAACACATTTCACACACCCCCAGCTCATCACAAAGGTCAAAGGTAAAACACATTATACACACATCCAGTCATCAAAAAGGTCAAAGGTAAAACACATTTTACACACACCCAGTCATCAAAAAAGTCAAAGGTAAAACACATTTTACACCCCCCCCCCCCAGTTCATCACAAAGGTCAAAGGTCAAACATTTCACACACACACACACCCAGCTCATCACAAATGCCAAAGACATTCTATACGAAGATGACGAGCCACACCCAAACGTGATGACGGGCATGGAGAGTAACCACCCTTTGTAAGTAACTGGCTGAGTGGCTATGTTATGGTCTTTGCCAACTAATGGCTGATCACCTGAAGACAGCGTATTTCTAATGTCTTTAAGTGGGGAGAAAAATACTAGCAGGAAGAGACAAAATGATGGCATAATTATGATGTGTTTTTTGCGTGTGCATTTTTACTCCTATCCATTCCTGTCAACAGGGCCTGTGATGCTTCTTTGCTCAGTGTCCCCTTTAAAGTTTAACGATTCAATGACCTGACATACTGACAAAGGCCTTCAGAGAATGCAAGCAGACCTCTGCATACTTGTATAAGATGGCAGTATCTGATCTGCCGAGCACGAGCAGTCATGCTGTTTCTCCCAAACTGATCTGCCGAACATGAGTAGTCACGTTCTTTCTCCCAAACTGATCTGCAGAGCACGAGCAGTCACGCTGTTTCTCCGAAACTGATCTGCAGAGCATGAGTAGGCATGCCGTTTCTCCCAAATTGGACTGCTATAGTCAGAAGAAATTTTGAAACAGCACCAGTGCCTAAAGCCAATACAGTAAGGTAAGAGTGAAGAATAATCTCAAATGAGAGTGGAGGCTGGGAGCCAGCAACCATCACTGACCTTCACAGCCTCCAGAATGTTCCTCTCTGCTCGTGTGTGTGCCGCATCCTTCTGATTTCTGGCGATGGTGGCCTGAAAACAAAGGGAGTAAGTGAGAAACAAACTCTCAAGATGGCAGACTCAAAGTGAGAGAATGAGTATGCTATGCTAAACAGGTGTGGAAAGGCGACTACATCAACAACGTCAGGACTGCACCAAGAGTCCTCCACAAACACTCAAAGAGGCACATGATGTATTCTGTGGGTGTTGCAGACAGAAAGCCAGTTACAACCTTGGTCGGGTTATTAGTGGCAGCCTGTATACACTTGTTATGTGATGTCTGTATCATGTACAATGCGGTTAGTTTGTGTTGTGTGTATCATGTACAATGATTAAAGTGGTCAGTTTAATAGTGCTAGTATTGCCACATCAAAAGTAAAACATATTGAAGAATATTTTGTGGCAGGTTACAGCCAAACACACACACTCTCTCAGTGAGAACTTGCACTCACAGAAGTTGGCTGCCTATATAAACACACACACACTTAGAGTGAACTGCACTCACAGAAGTTGGCTGCCTATATAAACACACACACACTTAGAGTGAACTGCACTCACAGAAGTTGGCTGCCTATATAAACACACACACACACTCTCTAAGACTGAACTGCACTCACAGAAGTTGGCTGCCTATATAAACACACACACTCTCAAAGACTGAACTGCACTCACAGAAGTTGGCTGCCTATATAAGCACACACACACTCTCTAAGACTGAACTGCACTCACAGAAGTTGGCTGCCTATATAAACACACACACTCTCTAAGACTGAACTGCACTCACAGAAGTTGGCTGCCTATCTACACAAGAATAAGGGGCAGAAAAATGCCCAAACTGAGGGCTGTGACTATTGGGCAACAAACATTCCCTTTCAGAGTTTCCTGTGGGCAGGTAACATGCCAGTGGTGTATGTTTCCTGCAAGTCCGTCTGAACTGATGTCACTTTACTGATGATGTGAGAACAGCGTGAAGGATCAGCACAAAATGATGCACTGACACTGCATCAGTTCTCACTTTTTCCCAACCTCAAATTGTAATTAGATTTTTATCATTTCAAATGGTCACAATGCAACATTTTAAACACACACCTACACAAAAACCACTGGCACTGACACACTCTTCATGAATCACTCTCATTTAAGCTTGATCTGAACAGTGCGTTTAACTGTGAGCTTGTCAAACTGCACAACATTGTGAGACAGGTTTCCTCATTTCTGGCTTACCCAGACAAAAAAAAGAGACTATATTTAACTGCATGTTTTCTTAGGTAGCGGCAGCCTCTCATCGCCTATGCAGGAACATCGGAACTTTGCTCAATTTTACTGTATTTCAGTCACTAATTTCTCCACAGTCTCTGAATGTATCCTCTTGGAAATTATATGAATAAAAGGAACGTTTTCTTCGCATTCTTATGGTTGTTTTTATGTTTGCATGCAATGTACCTCAAAAAATCGCCAGTTGATTTTCTACGGGAGGTATTTGCCGTTTGTCTGGTGCTGATCACGCGGTCCGAGACTTGAACGAAAACAGTCGATGTGTTTATCCGCTCGGTGACAAAGCGATACGCGTTCTACACAGCAATATGTGGTATCACTGGATCGGAAATTGAATGCCGATTCCAGTGGTGTAAACGCCGTGGTCGTTTACAAACATCTCTGGTCGCTAGAACGCATTTTAGTCGGAAACTCGCCCCAAAAAAAATCAATTTTAAACCACAAAACTCCCTCAAATGTCTAAAATATCCCCCACAAAATGAAGCTGAATCCGTACCCTTTCGATTGAGGTATGGGGCTAATGGATTGATGACCTGTGGGTCTTTCACAAGCCAATAAAAGACCGCAATAAAGGCGCTTTTTTCAAATTGAGTTCATCCAAGATGGCATCGACCGCGTGGAGTTTTTGTGACTCGATTGCCGAGTTTTGGCACATGATTCGTGAGTATTCTCTTCAACTGGCTCCAGTTTACTGAATTTGGTGATAGTTTATCTCGTAATTTAGCATTTTTATATGATATTTTGATTCATTCTTGCAGGATTTGCCTAAAATCTTACGATTTTCTCGACTGACTCATAGTTCTGTCTTTGTTTACAAATACGACTAACCGGAAGTTGTCGATCACTCGCTTGTTCTCCTAAATATTGCCAAAATACGCCAAAGTTTCACAAAAATAGTCATTGAAATACATTCTCTGATGTCTTCTGGAACAGTATTATTTGGGGGGGACGAACCTTTGACGTAAATTCGTGGCGATGGCTGTTTTCGTGATCAAAATTCATCAGGGGAGGTAACTAAGATGCTGAGAAAACAGTCGACTTCATAATAACTTCTGCACTTGAACTCTGTTAAAAGTCTTTTTCGTTTTTCAACGATCGTAATTAAATTCTCAAACTTTAATAGTATGTTGACCAGCATATCTAGTTCAAAATTATAAGTGGATTTCTGCTTTGCTAACGGTAGCCAGTCTGATATTGTGATAAGTGATGATAAAATTATAACAGATAAGAGTTAAGGCCTGAGTGATAATGATTATTATTAATTATGCTGTAGGCCGTAGATCATTCTGTCAATGAAGATCAACAGAAACAACAAAACTGTGTTGTTGTTTTCCTGCAGATGATGACCAGTTTTCCAAACTGAAGGCTGTTTTCCTGGCAACTGGGAGAGGATGCCGGCAAGACCTTCCTCTGGTTGAAGTGGACAACCGACTGTTAGTGCAGCTGCTTCTCCAGAAAGATGAGGGATCCAAGACTTTGGATGAGACTGCATTCTTCCAGCAACTTCTCAAACCAGATCTGGTCAAGACAGTGCTGCTTTCTCGTCTGCGGTATTTATGGTCAACAGACTGAAGGAGCTGTTTGGAGGCAAGCCACTTCCAGAACTTCCACCTCTTCACGGCCATGGCGGCTGCCAGCAGCGATGTCAACAAGTGGAAGAGGAATCTGACCCAGGAGATGTCGACTGAACCAAATGATGAATCAGAACCTGATGAACCTGAGTTTGAAACCAGCTTCAGATTTCAACAGGAGGGTGACATTGTGGCAGTCTACAATGTAGAAGATTTCTTTTTCAGCAAAGTCACCAGGATCATCAGTGAGGAAGAGGCAATAGTCAATTTCTTGGAGAAGACGGCAGTAAAGATGGAGTTGTTGTGTACAGGTGGCCATGCTCTGAAGATTACACTCAAATCTCCTCCGCAGTTGTGTTTGCCAAGAATCTGCAACTTGCACCTTCATCATTGTCTCCAGGGATGTTCGTTCTTTGTTGAATCTCGCAGGAATTTATCTGGCAGATATCAAGCACTCAGATGCTATTTACAGTGAAATCACCTGTAGACCGTGTCAACTGACTCCAAATCACAGCCTTGTAGGCCTGTGTGTTCATGGATGATAAAGGTGATACTGCTGTACCATGTTTTCTTTAGCATACACGTCCTTTTTCTGCTGTGAAAAGTTAAGATTTTGCAGACTTTAAGACTAACACTCAAAATAAGTGCAAATGCTGCTACAAGTGTACTTCACACTTAGTTTAATGTACATGCAAAGTTTCATGGCTGTATCTGTAGTGGTTTTCAAGTTATGAGTTAAAGTATGAAACCCATTAGATTTGTCCTTTTTTTTTCCCGCTGTGAAAAGTTTTTGCAGGCTTTAAGATCTATCATTCTCAGAATAACTGCAAATGTTGCTGCAAATGTACTTCACACTTAGTTTAATGTACATGCCAAGTTTCATTGCTGTATCTGTTGTGGTTTTCAAGTTATTACCAGTTAAAGTGTGGCAACCCACGTATTTGTGTGTTTTTCCGCTGTGCAAATTGAAGATTTTGCCAACTTTAAGACCCTGTAACTTTAAAAGTAAGAGTCAGAGCTGCTTAGAAAAAAATAAGTGCAAAGACTGTGATAAACCCTGCTTGGAAATCCATTGGGAAAGCTGTCATTGCCATATGTTACCCACTGTGTGGTGTCAAAAGTGCTCTTTCATGCAAATTGGCAAGCTCAGAATTGCTTTTTGGAGCAACTTCAGCCCTCTGCCTATGTTTTATCTTTCTTTGCTGACCATATGATTTAGCGGTGACAAAGTGCAACCAAGGTATACTTTTGAAAAGTGTAAGTATTTGGATTCTCCCATGTTCATGAGAACCACTATGGGGGGTAAATTTGAGAAAATGTAATAAACTGTTTACTGTCGCGCAAAACTGTATTTTCGAATGGCTATATCTTTGGAACTAATTAAGATAAACAGTTACTTTCTTTTTTTTCATTTTCTTGTATCAATATGGCCTGTCTGAAAATGTATAAATTAAATTGCTGTTATAAAATTTAAATTTTGGCTGCCGCTACCTAGTTTTCTCTCATCGTGTCCTGTTGATGTCTAAAATAATAATTATAATATGGAATTTATAGAAAGCTTTCAAAGACCTTTTTTTTTTTAAACATGCAAATACCTACTTACAAATCAATGGTATATAAAGAAACAAAACAAAACAAGTACAGTGCAACACACTGCAAAGGCCTACTGACTCCCTTGGTGACAGGACATGCCCCAAGCTTTAACTGTGGGCTGAAGCACTGATGACTACCTTTTTCAGGATTTTCATGGCAAACACTCTCCCGGAATCCATGCCCTTGTTTTTCCGCACCAAAATCACCTGAAAACAAGGAACAATGGCTTGTACTTGGTCTGCACATAATTCCGGCCAGTCACTTGGCACCATTCACATGCCAGCTGTCAAACAAACACCCCCCCCCCCCCCCCCCCCCCCCCGTCTGGTGCTCTCCCACATCAAACATGAGTGAATCATCTTCTGAAGCTGTAAAAATTGGTTTTACTTCCATGCTGATTTTCTCAATAAATGCACATGCATGCACATTGTGCAAAAATCAGGAAGGCCTTTTTAAGTTTAATGTATCACAAACCTGAACATTTGAGAAGCAAGCAACCCATGCGTGGGAAGCAATCCATGTCTAAAAAGTAAAATCCTCTCAATTTTCAACATTTTTAAAATGCTCTCAATTTTCAACATTTTTCAGAACACATAAGACCCATAACAGCAAACATGTCTGCTCACATACACGTGATCTCTCACTCTCACTCTCTCTCAAACAGGTATCTGCACTCATCAGTACACTGCTCATTGAGAGTGACCCTGTATTGTCTGCTAACTCCTCTGCACTCATCAGCTACTGGTACACTGCTTCCTGACAGTGACCCTGTGTTCTCGACCACCTCCTCAACCCAATTTTACACCAGTTATGAACCTGGCTGATAATGTTACCCAATCACTATCACAGTATCCAGGATGCAATGCAGTAGATTTAAAAGAGAAAAGAGAAAGAGTTGATGAGAAAGCCCACCTTGCCATAGCCCCCCTGGCCGATGGTTTTCAGGAGATCAAAGTCATCTGGGACCAGCTTCTTCTCCCCACAGGGATTCACCATCTCGTCTGAGATCTCTACCGTCTCCATTTGTCTGACACACACACAGCACATTCAAACAGGGCCAGTACTGTATTAAGGAGGTGGTGTTGGGGGTGGGGGGCAAGCAATCACAAAAAAACAGGACCTGAATAACCAACAGTTTACATCATATCTTCTTCTTTTTTTAAACAAAAACAAAACAGAGTAATATGCACATAGCTCTTCAGCCTGTTGAGCTGGCCCTGGAGAAAGAGCCCATTTTCACCCAGTCTATGCACCACACAGCAGGATTTGGCTCAACAGTTTTAGGAAACAAAATTCAAGAACTTTTCCATCACTTTCAAGTCCATTATTACTTTTAAGGACCTAATACTGTAATAGAGGGAGAGAAATAGTTTTACAACAAATTAATATTGCACTGAGAGACTAGAAAGGGCAAGACAGGGAGGAGAAGAAGACGGGGACAACCTGAGTAAGTCAAGTCAGGTAACATGCCATTTTTCAGTCAAACTCACACCTGTGTGTGGCATGGTCAGAACTGGCAGAATAGGATAGAGACACAATGAAGAAGTGCCAAGACACTCTATACTCTATACAAGACCATGGTCTCCACTGTCACAGACTTTCAAGTACTATGCCTCTTTTTCTTCTTGTTTTTATTTTATTATTTATACAAATTTTCAAGGATTTCAACTAATTCAAGGCCTTAATAAGGGATATCAAAACACCAGTATTTAACGCCTTGAATTAGTTGAAGCATTCACTGTTCATGTAACTGTGGGTCAGAACAAAACCATGGATGTCACTTGTCAGTCAGGGTGCACCGTCCTGCTGATACTGAAATTGTTGGAGTGCCTGTGCCAGTGTTGCTGTCAGTTTAGATAATCACAAGTGTTCAAAGAATGCAAAACAAATCTCAGTCAAGTTGAAGGCCTCTGATATTGACCTGATATAATGCGCAATTCATGACTGTATTGTGGTGTGTGTGTGTGTGTGTGCAATATATTGTGTAGGCAATGTGTAACCCTGTGTCATGTCCATCTGTGTATATGTAATGTGTAAAGTATTTGTAACTTATATAAGTGTGTGTGTGTGTGTGTGTGTGTGTGTGTGTGTGTGTGTGTGTGTGTGTGTGTGTGTGTGTGTGTGCAATATATTGTGTAGGCAATGTGTAATCCTGTGTGTGTCGTGTCCATCTGTACATATGTAATGTGTAAAGTATTTGTAACTTATAGAAATGTGTGCGTGTGTGCACATGTCTGTGTAATATTACGACTGTGGTGTGGTGTAATGTAGTGCAGTACAGAGCGTGAAAATAAGAACTCCCAGACCTGTGACTGTGAGTCAGCACTAGCACTACTGCCGGTCACAGCAAGCTTGACAATTTACATGTACACCCACTCTACAAACTGAAGGCAGTGCTACACTGCTAGGCTGTAAGAAGCAGCGGCTGCACAGTGTGAATGGAACTGGCCTCTGCTCCAGAAGGGCTCTTTTCCAGCACAGCTTAATGAAATTTCAAAAGGAGAATTTATTTTTTCAAATGTTCCACTGGTGTTTCTTTCTTTCTTGACTGGACTTTATAAACCAATCATTGCGTCATTGCTATACTACTAGTACTACTACAGTAAACTGCTATACCACAGTACAGTTAACTGTCCTACTACAGTACAGTTAACTGTCATACTGCAGTACAGTTAACTGTCCTACTACAGTACAGCTGTTATACCACAGTAAACTGTATACTGCAGTACAGTTAACTGTTATACCACAGTAAATTGTTATACCACCAGTATGACTACAGTTGTTATACTATAGTAGTGTTAACTGCTATACTACAGTACAGTTCACTGTCATATAAGAGTACAGTTAACTGTCATACTACAGTAAACTGCTATTTTGGCACAGTAACAGTAAACTGTGACACTACAGTACAGTCTCCACAAACACTTACTGTGAGCCTGCTGCTGCACCATTTTCCTGCACAACAAACAGAACAAAACACTTAGCAAGTTACTACTACTTCAGTTACTGAATTAGTAATGCAATACTCTTTGGCTGCTATTGTATTTAAATGTTTTTGGCCCCTCAAAACAGCCTCCTCTATTGTAACTGAGTGTGAATCACTGAATGACTAGAACTTCAGTTCTGAGATGGGTCACTGTCCAATGCTCCATAGATAATCAGATCATATGCAGCTTACCCCCACCCCCCTCCACACACACACATACCCCCTCTGGAGGTCACAGGATGTCCTCAGCTAAGTTGTTCTCATCTGGCTTGCCACTGTCATAGCCTTGTCACATGCAGTGTTATTGTCGTCACTGGACTATATTCACAGAACTTATAAGTACCACCCATAACACGAGTTGCCATTGCTATGCCAATTGTTTATACAATGTTGTCAATGCTTTGGGTAAGGAAACCTGCCAATAGGATGTCACATAACCTTGTGCTTGAATTCTGTAATCCAACTTTTCAGAGACAATATTTTTCTCTGGTGACCAGTTAAGTTAATGTGTGTATAACTGTTAAACTGTCTTGTATAGGGAAAGGATCAAGATTAAATAAACTCACTGTTACAACAGTACAATATCTTGGATAGGGAAAGGATCAAGATTAAATAAGTCAAACAGGTACTAAATAGGTCAAACAGGTACTAAGGCTAAGAGTGCTTGTGTAAACTCTATGGAGTGAAGCACTGTGAGCAATTTAGCACTTTGACAGATGGCACACTGATAAAGAAAGGGGACACAACAGAGACCTGAACTGCCTCAGAAATAATCACCTGGCATGCAAGTAAAACAAGGTACATAACAATTAACATTACTACATCAACTGCACCCAAGGTACATCCTTAAATAAGAGAAACGTTGTCCCTGTTCACTGTCCCATATCTAGGACAGTACAGTGCATAATTTATAGTCTGTTTTATTTTCACTCTCAGCCATGCACACTTTCGGTGCTGTGCTGCCATGAAGGTATGAACTCATGCTGAGGACAGTCTTTGAATTTGAAAGTTGTGTAAACACTCTCATGACAGCTGCAATTTTGACCATGCCTGTGACATCATAAATATGCCTGGCGCATGAGGCCGCCATTCACATTATGTCATCAGGCAACTATTTCTCCTCTTCACTGCTGAAGAGTGAACCAACACGACTTACTGACTATGCCCCAATTAGCTCAAATTTGAAAATAACAATTCCAAATTGTGTTCCCTCTTGATGAAGTTGATGGAACCATAACATGAAGTCTGCAAAAGGAAATAGCTGCGCATGCTCTTTTTCAGGTCAACTACCTCT
Organism: Alviniconcha strummeri; assembly: GCA_963584105.1. Classification (NCBI taxonomy): domain Eukaryota; kingdom Metazoa; phylum Mollusca; class Gastropoda; family Provannidae; genus Alviniconcha; species Alviniconcha strummeri. The sequence goes on from OY757552.1 coordinate 20,895,524, forward strand.
CAACTTGGGCCCATTTTGTTAGTGCAACACTGCAAGTATAATCAAAATTACATGAAACAAACCAGCATAAGATACTGAGTGTAAATAATAATTATTAAAATAACTGAACAGTAAGAACTTTAATTGTATAATCAGCTCCCAAGCCATGGAACTGCAAGCGTACTCCAATACAAACTCAGCTGTCATCTACAGACAGTCAAAACTGCCATGAGGATGCAGTCAGAGAAAGCTGAGGTCTTGCTGATGAAAGTTCTGGATGCTCTGGTCCCAGCTCAAATCTTGATATAATACTGCATGTCAAATCAATGCTTTGGCTCCCTATCATTTTGGTCCATTTCTGTGATGGGCTCAGAATTCTGAAAAATGTGTCAATATAAAACTGCTCTCTCTCCCCTGCCTCGTTTTGTGTGTTACTGTATGACATGGATGGCATGAATTTCAAACATGGAACTATCTAGTACAGACAGACCAGCATATGCCGTTTCTTACCAGTAAATGTTCACCCTGTGCCAGTAAAAAATAAGTTGCCGGTACCATATACCAGCTGAAACTGAGTGCTTTATGTGGCTTGATAGAGCTATTCTGTATCCTGCACATTATTAGGCCTAGGTAATGCTGACTGTACTGGCCGTGTACGGGTTGGTATAGGAAATTTTGTTTATTACTGGTACTGTGTACCGGAAGTCTCAACAGTCTAGTGATGTAATTCATAAATTCATTCTGTATCCATGTGACATGAATAAGTGTATATATATATTTCTATATTGCTCAGTAGTTTAGCTGTCAGGCTCAAAACACACAAACGGTTCAAAAGAATTTTTGTTAATGGGCATATTATATAAAAGAAAACAACATGCAGTCTTGGTGTAGACAAGCCAGACCCCATTTTCAAGCAATAGTTATTCTACCTGTAATTAGTGCCAAAAAAATATAGAAAAAGAGAGAAACAAAACCACTCATTTGTTTAAAAAGGTGTTCTTCTGAACCATTTGTGTCTTAATCTCGATCTTTAACTTTTTCAAAATGCTGACACGATTTTAAGATTTATTTTCAGCAATCAGCAGTTCTTAGCATGTATATTTGGTATAAAATACACTGGAACTTCATTTGGTATAAAATACTTTGAACCTTCACATAAAGTGTGACAGTGTCCGCACTGACCCCCCCCCCCCCCCACCCCCCTTTCACACCCTTGCATCATCAGCCAGGCCAGAGGGCGAGGGCTGCCACCAGCCGGCATTACCCGACTATTCCCTCACAATTCTCTTCCCTTTGTCCGCAAACCCCCTGAACATACGGTAGCATCCCACTGGGTCACACTCACTAAAACAGATCTCTAACGATGTTCGCCAGTATGTTAGTTGTTACGCTACACAATGAACCGTGGCACTATGGCAGCACGGAATAATGGGGTGACCGGCGATGTATGGACCTACCTAGGGCGTTACATACATAAGAACAATTTCGATAAGACTGGGAGTAAATTTCGACGAAATTCGGACTATGTTATACCACCATGAGTCAAGCTGACATAAGTGTCAACCGTTACCAGCAAACTGCGACGTCGACCAGGCCCCCAGCTAACAAAACCGATAGCTGATTCAATACTGGTCATCGCCGGTGCTATAAATAACCTCGCGATGTACTGAGAGCAAAAAATGGAGTGGAGGGTTTCGAGTACGAATGTCTACGTAACAACAATATGTAACGGCTTTGATGGCGTTAGAATGTTACTGAAGATCAATATGATAGCCCACGATAAAAAAATAAAAAAAAGATGAAGAAAAATTGGTTGTAAAAGTTCATCTAATACAAAAAGGAGGAAGAACAAAACGGCACCATAAGTGAAAAGTGAGGGAAAATTTAGTCCCATACCTGAAACTCATCTGCGGCGTAGAATTCATCGCTCGAACCCTCATCCTCAGGAGAATTTGTGTCGTGAAGTTCAAACTCGAACACACCCGGTGCCGCCATCATACTTGCCCGAGTAATTTCTTGGCGTCATAAAAGGGCTAAATCGGACAATTGTTAGGGGGGGAAATGAGGACTGGATTCTCGCCACTCGCACCCTTCCGTCGCTCCGTGCAATGAGGGATTCCGTGACGTTGCAAACCACGTGACACCAGACTTCCGTTGCTATTGACCAATTATTTGGCAGATTGTAATTTGGTCATTGCCCAGAAACGTGACTGTACGGGGTTTCCCTCGCGTGCTGACCTAATCTTCATGAGCTTTTCGAAAAATTAGTGGCAGACAAGTCAAATGTCTTTTCGGTTCTCACTCCAGTTTATGAGCCACATAACTGAATTTTTACTTCTGATTTAATGGAGACGGGGAGGGGAATTCTTTACAGATCAGTCATTGTGATTTTCCCAATGATCTTAACAGAGTCTGAATGTCGAGCCATTCGTTTCTGCTCAGGATAGACTGAGAGTATTGAGAGTACTGAACTTCATGAGAACCGTGCTGCTGCCGAGAGAGAGACAGAGACAGAGACAGAGAGAGAATCACAGGTCTACACAACATTCTATTAAATTATATGATCTGGGTGTGTCATCTAATGGTCACACACAAGAGCAGACACGCGTTTGACCTCTCTTTGTTCAGTCCACTTATCTATACTTACGGGCATAAGTAGGTCAAGCCGCACTCCGACAATCATGAAGTCGGAAGTGCACATGCTGATTTATTTATTTATTTAGCCCGAAGCCAGTCAAGGTTCGAAGAGTCCGTGGTCATACCATGGCGGACAGTCGCTTTGTTTTATCGGCTCAGTCAAAACTGTTCTACAATAGCCGGCTTGTTGATTGATTGATGAGTAAGTAAACATGGTGCTTAACGTCCACAGAAACCATAAGGCTTATAATTGATTGATGATGATGATGATGATGATGAGTTGATGCTTAATGTCCTCAGATGTCATTTGACATATTAGGCCGGACAAGTTGTGACCCGCCAATGCCGAAGCACTGTTCAATAAAAGCCACATACGTAAGGTGTATGCGTGTTTAGCTGTAACCTGCCACCTGCACTTTTTGGCAGACTGACCGGGATTTTTTACGTGCTACTGTGGTAACACCGGGGGGTGGAACGGATACCGAAATAAGAGTCAGCACAGAAAGTCGACCCTGGAGACGGAAAATTCTCCCGCCGTTCCAGCAGAGATTCGAACCCGCGACCTTTCAATCACGAGTCCGGTGCTCTAACCACTGAGCTATCCCCGCCCCCCTTTGATTGATGATGATGGGTTGATGCTTAATGTCCTCAGATGTCATTTGACATATTAGGGACAAGTTGTGACCAATGCCGAAGCACGGTTCAATAAAAGCCACATACGTAAGGTGTATGCGTGTTTAGCTGTAACTTGACCTGCCACCTGCACTTTTTGGCAGAAAAAAAAATGACCGGGATTTTTTACGTGCTACTGTGGTAACACGGGGGTGGAACGGATACCGAAATAAGAGTCAGCACAGAAAGTCGACCCTGGAGAAGAAAATTCTCCCGCCGTTCCAGCAGGGATTCGAACCCGCGACCTTTCAATCACGAGTCCGGTGCTCTAACCACTGAGCTATCCCCGCCCCCCTTTGATTGATGATGATGATGAGTTGATGCTTAATGTCCTCAGATGTCATTTGACATATTAGGGACAAGTTGTGACCAATGCCGAAGCACGGTTCAATAAAAGCCACATACGTAAGGTGTATGCGTGTTTAGCTGTAACCTGCCACCTGCACTTTTTGGCAGAATGACCGGGATTTTTTACGTGCTACTGTGGTAACACGGGGGTGGAACGGATACCGAAATAAGAGTCAGCACAGAAAGTCGACCCTGGAGAAGAAAATTCTCCCGCCGTTCCAGCAGGGATTCGAACCCGCGACCTTTCAATCACGAGTCCGGTGCTCTAACCACTACTGAGCTATCCCCGCCTCCATTTGATTGATAATGATTGATGATCGCTTATATAGCAGACTCACTGCGCTCGCATGTGGTTCCGGATGAGTGACTAGCTTCATAGCGCGTTTTTTTGAATATCCACCTAAGTGGTGTACTTACAGCACGGGCATGGCTGGTGCCACAAGAAACTGCTCCCGTCTCGGCGCAGTTCCTGTGCGGTACACAACCATGCTCCATGTCACTTCATGCAAAGCCACATATGTAAAGTGTATGCGTGTTTAGCTGTAACCTGCCACCTGCACTTTTGGCAGAATGACCGGGATCTTTTCGTGCTACTGTGGTAACACGGGGGTGGAACGGATACCCAAATAAGAGCCAGCACAGAAAGTCGACCCTGGAGAAGAAAATTCTCCCGCCGTTCCAGCAGGGATTCGAACCCGCGACCTTTCAATCACGAGTCCGGCGCTCTAACCACTGAGCTATCCCCGCCCCGTTGACGGGTGTTCAGTTGCAAAGAACATGACAAGAAAAGAAGAAAAAAAAGAAAGACAGGTCATTGTCAGTGTTAGAACTGGAAAAAGTGGTTTATACTGATGAACAGTTAGACAACCAGCTTCCTCCAGATCTGTTTTGTCTGGACTGAATGGGTATAGATCAGGGGGGGAAAAAGAAACATTTTCAAGGATTTTGTTTCAAAATTCTGCCTTGATTTATCTTTCGTTTCTAATCCACACATGAAGGGTAATGATTAGCAGGACTGATTTGAAGAGTAATAATTAGCAGGACTGATTGTGCATAACAAATATCATAGCTCACGCCTGCTGTACACATCACCTGGTTAATGGCCGGCATGGAAGCATGGTGTGCTCATGTTGCTCAAGTAGTAAGCTACTGCAGAGGTTGGGGGCAGCCCATCTATCTGGCCTATCTACCTGGTTAATGGCCGGCATGGAAGCATGGTGTGCTCATGTTGCTCAAGTAGTAAGCTACTGCAGAGGTTGGGGGCAGCCCATCTATCTGGCCAGCTGTGACAGTTGACACTGTTTTTTGCATCCTGTCCCATTACCCATTACTCAGATTCTACACTGAAACTATAATCAACAGGAGAGTGGAAAACCATAATTATTTTTGAGTTCAGGAAGAAGATTTGGCAGTGGCTGTTGGTGGTGGTGTGAGGAATGCAAATGGTGACTGACATGACCTGTGTCAGCATCAGTTACCCGGTTTTAACACCCTGCCCACCACACCAGGTCCCCTCTGGATGAATCAGACACCTTCACATCACATGGTGTCCCCTCAGGATGATCAAACACCACTACCCTACACCTGCCCCCCTCAGGATGACCAAACACCACACCGTGCCAGGTCCCCCCAGGATGATCAAACACCATCACACCAGGTCCCCTCAGGATGATCAAATACCACCACACCAGGTCCCCTAAGGATGATCAAACACCACCACACCAGGTCCCCTCAGGATGAGCAAACACCACACCAGGACCCCCCAGGATGACCAAATACCACCACACCAGGTCCCCTCAGGATGATCAAACCATCACACCAGGCCCCCTCAGGATGACCAAATACCACCTCACCAAGTTCCCTCAGGATGATCAAACACCACCACACCAGGTCCCCCCCAGGATGACCAAATACCACCACACCAGGACCCCTCAGGATGACAAAACACCACCACACCAGGTCCCCTCAGGATGACCAAACACCACACCAGGTCCCCTCAGGATGACCAAACACCACACCAGGTCCCTCTGGATGACCAAATACCACCACACCAGGACCCCTCAGGAGGATCAAACACCACACTGGTCCCCTCTGGATGACCAAATACCACCACACCAGGTCCCCTCATGATGACCAAACACCACCACACAAGGTTCCCTCAGGATGACCAAACACCACCACACCAGGACCCCTCAGGAGGATCAAACACCACACCTGGTCCCCTCTGGATGACCAAATACCACCACACCAGGATGTTCAAAACACCCCCCCCTTCCCCCCTTCCCGATGACCATACAAAACCACACCAGGTCCCCTCATGATGACCAAACACCACCACACCAGGTTCCCTCAGGATGACCAAACACAACCACACCAAGTCCCCTCATGATGACCGAACACTACCACACCAAGTCCCCTCAGGATGACCAAACACCACCACACCAAGTCCCCTCAGGATGACCAAACACCACCACACCACGTCCCCTCAGGATGTTCAAAACACCACTCACTTCCCCCCTCCCCGATGACCATGCAAAACCACACCAGGTCCCCTCAGGATGACCAAACACCAAACCACACCAGGTCCCCTCGGGATGCTCAAAACACCACCACACCAGCCCCCCCCCCCCCCGATCAAACACCACACAACAGGTCCCCTCAGGATGATCAAGACACCACCACACCAACTCCCCTCAGGATGACCAAACACCACCACACCAGGCCCACTCAGGATGACCAAACACCACCACACCAAGTCCCCTCAGGATGACCAAACACCACCACACCAGGTCCCCTCGGGATTCTCAAAACACCACCACACCAGCCCCCACCTCCCCCCGATCAAACACCACACAACAGGTCCCCAAGGGATGATCAAGACACCACCACACCAGTTCCCCTCAGGATGACCAAACACCACCACACCAGGTCCCCTCAGGATGACCAAACACCACCACACCAAGTCCCCTCAGGATGACCAAACACCACCACACCAGGCCCCTTCAGGATGGCCAAACACCACCACATCAAGTCCCCTCAGGATGACCAAACACCACCACACCAAGTCCCCTCAGGATGACCAAACACCACCACACCAGGTCCCTTCAAATTGACCAAACACCACCACACCAGTTCCCCTCAGGATGACTAAACACCACCACACCAGGTCCCCTCAGGATGACCAAACACCACACCAGGTCCCCCCCCCCCCCCCTGACCAAACACCACATCCCCTCAGGATGATTAAACACCACTACACCAGGTCCCCTCAGGATGACCAAACACCACCACACCGGGTCCCCTCAGAATGATCAAACACCTTAGAGTGAAATAATCAACAAACAACCGACTTCTTCCTGCACATGCCTGTGATTTGCCCTTACCCATAAATCATTTTCAAGGCCAATTTGCAGCCTTTGTGGGTTATCTGATCTACATGTGTTTACCAAAGAAATATTGCAGTCCTTGTTTTCAGTGACACTGTCAGTTTATTTCTGGCAACAGGTGTCAACAGACATGTCCCAGAGATTAAAGAAAGAAGGCAGGGCTTTAAAGTACCCTCCCCTACATTTTTCAGTTAGGTGCTGTATTGTGTGTGCAGATCTTGTTTGTTAATGTAACACACAGATGGTTAGTCTATGATCATTACTATATTAGTTGCATTTGGCAAGGTGGGGAATTAATCTGTGTTGTGAATGAATAAGTAATTCTATGGAGAGAGCATCTGCAACAAAATGTTCTTGATTTTAGTTTTTGTTTTCATGTGGAATATATATTTGTGTTTGTTGCTTTGACAATGGGAAGATCTGCTGAAAATTTGAGCTTTGCTTTTTCTGCCTCATTAAAAAGCATTTAATTGTAACTCCCCCCCCACCTTTGCAACTGAAAGTATACAAAAAACAAAACAAAAAAGGTGCATGCAAATGCTTCCTTTCTTTGTTATGAAGGCAGAACTACTCACATGAACATTACCTGAGCACACACACAGTAAATAAATACACACATGTACACTCACACACATTTATACACCACTCATACATCTATCAAACACAACACGCATGTCTAATTTTCAACTCTCATTTCACAAAATAATTTTGTCAGACTTCCAGAGGCAGACTGTCATCATCATTTTAATTCAATCGCTTCAAGTCACTGGCATGGTCTCAGTTCTGTCGCACAGTTTCAATCACAGCCCACTCACACACAGTTGACATGAAGTCACATGCATATATAACAGGCAGAAATGCAGAATGACCACGTCTAATACAAACACCACAAAAAACAAGGATAAAGCCTGGTTTGTACTGCAGACAAAAAGGGTACAGTTCCTGTGTTCAGAGGAAAATAGGTGTTAGCTTCTCTCTCTCTCTCTCATCCAATCTCCTGCAGGCAAGCTCTTGGTAAGATCCTAAGTATGACACAAATGTTTAGAAATGTATATGTATTATACATACATGACACATTTTGTTGGGCTGACAGCAACGTTTATCAATGCCCCCACCCCATGCACCCAACCACCATACCTACACTGGTAACAGAGAACCACAGGCCTGTGCACAGATTTAAACTTTCCTGCAGGAAGATCAGTGCCGTTCCAAGCGCATGTCCTGCTTGGTGCTGTGTGCCCAGCCATCTGCTGTCTGTGTCACACATCGGTCTCACATCTTTAAGCTCTGCCCCTGGTAAATATCATTACGTCTAGCCAGTTCCATTACCCAATGTCTAGCCAGTTCCACTGCCCAAATAACTCCAAGGTCTAGGCAGTTCCATTGCCCAAATAACTCCAAGGTCTAGCCAGTTCCATTGCCCAACTAGCTCCAAGGTGTAGTCAGTTCCACTGCCCAAATAACTAGGGTCTAACCAGTTCCACTGCTCAAATAACTCCAACATCTAGTAAGTTCCATTGCCCAATTAACTCCAAGGTCTAGCCAGTTCCATTGCCCAAATAACTCAAAGGTCTAGTCAGTTCCATTACCCAAATAATTCCAAGGTCTAGCCAGTTCCATTGCCCTAATATCTCTAGGGTCTAACCAGTTCCACTGCCCAAATAACTCTAAGATCTAGTCAGTTCCATTGCCCAAATAACTAAGATCTAGTCAGCTTTATTGCCCAGTTCTGTCATGACAAGCAAGCACATGCTTTCATGACAAATGAGGAGTAAAGTCAACAAACACCATGAAACCACCCACTGGTCCTATCTCTTGCACACACATTGCCTGGGGCTGCACCACCACCAAGCAATGTTACTGCATTCACACACACAGGACAATTGCATAAAATTCAGTTGCTTTGCTGTGTTGTGGTGCATGGCATGTGGACAGTGTGTGCACTGGCCCTTAATGAACTTTCACCATCATGGCTATCCCACTGGGTGCTTCCCTTGAGGCTTCATGCAAACTGAGAGTGAGAAAACGAGAATTCTTTTGAAAGTAATAGTATCAGACTTATACCAAGAACAGTGAAAACCTGACTTCCTATTTCCATACTGCATCTCTGCTATCGACCTTGTTAACCCCTTTACAGACAGTCAGTTTTCATCCAACTGTACCTCAGCCAAACTTTTTAATTTCTGTAATGTTAACCCCTTCACAGCCCATTAGCTTTCACCCAACTGTGCATCAGCCAAAGTTTTAATTTTTGTAATGACACCCACTCCCACTCACAGTTACATAGTCTATGCACACAGACATTTTGCAGCCAATCTCTGACTAGACACAGTAGAACCCATTCCACCTCTGACACCATGACCACTAAGTTGACACTGGCTGTGAAAAGGTTAATGCATACATATTTCCACATACACCACATCAACAAAACAGGTTGTGACATTCCTTTTAAAAAACCAATCAACTGCAGTTCTAAAACAGACCAAGCTGTCCGACAAAAAGAAATCACCAGTGTACGCAAAAGAAAGATATATTTCTATCACTGTGAAGATAATAACACATATGAAATTTAAAAATAATCTAAATTAAAGTTTGAAAATAAACTCTGACAAAAATTAAGAGGGGCGGAGGGGAAGAAAAATGTTTGCCAGGCACAGTAGTAATGCTGAACAAACCAAGAAATCAGACATGACAATCTCTTCTTACGTGGAGAACATGAGCAAATGCACTTATGATCACAACACAAACCCTGGGATTAATGAAAGTGAGCTGGGGGCATGGCACTGAATTATGCCACTGACCGTCATCAGGCAGGTAACTAACCCCAGCAGAGGAAGAAAAGAACTATCTTTCATAAAGAAAACAACAGACCCATATTAGCAAGAAAAACAACAGACCCATATTAGCAAGAAAAACTGACCCATATTAGCAAGAAAAAAGAAGAAGAAAAACAACTTTAGAAAAACAACAACAAAACAGAAGACAAAGCAGCTCCTTCAAAATAAGACACCAAACAAAAAAGCACAAAATGTGAAGTTGTACTGTAACACACTTATATCAGTAATATAATGTCATACAACAGAAACCACATCCACTTGCAGTTTCAAGTGTTCTTGTTTAATACAAGCTATTTTAGGAGGGTCTCTCTTTGCTGCGTACATCTTTTATACACTCTGTGTAAGACATGTGCCAGAACTTCAGATTGGGATGCAAAACAAGGGCGTTGTAAGATTGTATGGTATGTTTGCATGGGTTTCCCATCATGACATACCATGGGTTAGTGCAGCTACATTGGCACTGCAAGCCAGGAAGAAATGGCACTTTAAGAGTGACCTGCCAAACTGACTACCTCCCCCGACAGGAAAGAAAGGTCCGTTTTGGGCAATTACCCCTCAAAATGACCCCTGTTACATCAAATCACCCTGTTCCACAACTGACAAAACAAACATGCTGTGTAATAACATCTTCAACCTTTAACTTCTTGAAGTTTTTTATAAGTTCTCCATCCACATCCACCCACTGATATACCACCAGCTGAAGTCTGATCAGTCAGCTGGCAACAAAGACTGTGAAACAGAATACCACCAGCTGAAGTCTGACTGGTCAGCTGGCAACAAAAACTGTGAAACAGAATACCACCAGCTGAAGTCTGATGGGTCAGCTGGCAACAAAGACCGTGAAACAGAATACCATCAGCTGAAGTCTGATGGGTCAGCTGGCAACAAAGACCGTGAAACAGAATACCACCAGCTGAAGTCTGATGGGTCAGCTGGCAACAAAGACTGTAAAATGGACAGCCGTGCATGCTTCTTTCTCTCTGTTTTTCAATTACCAAAAACAACAACATATTTTATGAAAACACTGAGATGTCCTGTCAGTACTGCCATCGCTGTCTGCAAAAACGCCATCCACAGCAAGCTTCAATGGCCGCTTACAGGCGCCTGGTGCAGGGATGCCTGACCTCTCCCCACTGCAAGAGTGGCCACACCGCCATCACTGGCCCACACCTCTATCGCAGAACTGTGTCGTCAATGTCCTCTATTCCAGGGTCGCTCTGCGCAGCCAGCTTCTTCAGCGATTTAGCATAGAGGTCCTTGAGCGAGTCCTGCATGCCATGGTCCAGTGACGACAGGGTTGTCTGGATAAGGGAGACAACAACCTGTCAATCCCACAGCTAAGGCAAGCAAAACAACAGTCGCTCCTCCCTCACATGAAAAAAGAACCCAAACAATATGGCTACCACTTACTAACACTATAGACCCAGCAACCTGTGTCTCAGTCCCAGCAACACACCACAAAAACTATACAAATATATTGATCTTCATCTTATCAAGTTGTCATCATTAATTCCCTCTGGCCCACAGGAACTTCTTGGCAGTTATTTTACCCAGGTCAAGCCAGCTGCTACAGAGTAGCATTACCCTGCCACTGCCCAACTACCAGCCTCTCCACAAGCCAGTGTAACCTCTTCCATAGTCTTCCACTTTGTCCCAGCCCTCCTGTCACCCTCCATCCTGTCCCAGCCCTCCTGTCACCCTCTACCATCTTACAACCCTCCTGTCACCCTCCATCCTGTCCCAGCCCTCCTGTCACCCTCTACCATCTTACAACCCTCCTGTCACCCTCCACCCTGTCCCAGCCCTCCTGTCACCCTCTACCATCTTACAACCCTCCTGTCACCCTCCACCCTGTCCCAGCCCTCCTGTCACCCTCCACCATGTCCCAGCCCTCCTGTCACCCTCCGCTCTGTTACAACCCCCCTGTCACCTTCCACCCTGTTACAACCTCCCTGTCACAGCCCTCCTGTCACCCTCCACCCTGTTACAACCACTCTGTCCCCTCCACCCTGTTACAACCACTCTGTCACCCTCCACCCTGTTACAACCACTCTGTCACCCTCCACCCTGTTACAACCACTCTGTCCCCTCCACCCTGTTACAACCACTCTGTCACCCTCCACCCTGTTACAACCACTCTGTCCCCTCCACCCTGTTACAACCACTCTGTCACCCTCCACCCTGTTACAACCACTCTGTCCCCTCCACCCTGTTACAACCACTCTGTCACCCTCCACCCTGTTACAACCACTCTGTCACCCTCCACCCTGTTACAACCACTCTGTCCCCTCCACCCTGTTACAACCACTCTGTCCCCTCCACCCTGTTACAACCACTCTGTCACCCTCCACCCTGTTACAACCACTCTGTCCCCTCCACCCTGTTACAACCACTCTGTCACCCTCCACCCTGTTACAACCACTCTGTCCCCTCCACCCTGTTACAACCACTCTGTCACCCTCCACCCTGTTACAACCACTCTGTCACCCTCCACCCTGTTACAACCACTCTGTCACCCTCCACCCTGTTACAACCACTCTGTCACCCTCCACCCTGTTACAACCACTCTGTCACCCTCCACCCTGTTACAACCACTCTGTCCCCTCCACCCTGTCCCAAACCCCCTGCAGGCATTACCTGATAGAGCTGATCCCCGTGTCGCAGCCTCAGCAGCATGACGATGGCCAACTCGCTGGCCGCTCGCACCATGGTGTTCTTCTCCTTGGTTCCCATGACCAGGGCTGGCACCACCACGCGCAGCACTTCCGGGCTGAGGCCAGCGTGGTCGTCACCGCTGCCCTCCCTCTGGCCGTCCGCCACAAAGCACAGCATGCGCCCCACCAACTGCTTGACATCTGTGGAGTCGTTCTTCAGGCACTGCCAGCACACAAAACAGCATAGCTCTATCAGCACTCTGAAACCTGGCTCCCACACTCCACAACACCTTCCCATAGGCAGTGAGAGTCAGAATCTTCAACATTTTCTGACTACAGATGGTCTATTCATCACCATACACCAGGTGTACATTTTCTGTTGTCCCTGTTTGATAGGTTCCATGAGGTGGGGGAGAGAGGGAGTCCACACTCAATCAGGCACTAAGTCCCCTGAGGTGGGGGAAAGAGAGAGAGTCCATACCAAATGCTACACAATGGTTACGTATTCAGATAGGCAGCAACCTCAACCCTTGTTTCTGTTTCATTAACTGTGTGGGGAAAACTGCCCTCAAATTAAGTTCCCGGTCTTTCTCACATTGTTGCCCCCTTCTTTGCCCTGGAACAGACAAGCTACCACAGACTGCTGTGTAAGGCAACAGTCACAACTACAGCAACAATGAGAATACATAACTTTTGTCCACTGCTATTTTCTCATCTGCAAAAACTCAATGTACATTAAAAACAATATTTTCTGACATGACAAAATCAGTGTTAACTTAGAATACTGAAAATGAAAAGTAGAAAATACAACATAACAATGTACAAGGACACTAACAATATAAACAAAATCAACAAAAACAAAATGTCCATGAAATTAACACTACACACAGACACACACACAAAGAAGCTGAGATGGACTCACCCTGACCAAGACGGAGGCCAGGTCTTGTGCCTCAGAAGGGTTGCTGCCTTGCTGGATGAGGAACCTGAGCAAGTAGCCTACAGCCCGCACCCCTCCCATACTGATGGGAATCTGCAACATGGCACACAATGACATCACACAGCCCGCACCCCTCCAACAATCTAAGGAGTCTGTAATGTGACACACAGACAATGATCTAGTTCAGGTAACCCTGTACCCAGTTCCAATTTCCCATCCCTGGTTCAGGTAGCGCCCCCCCACCAGTTCATGTAGCCCACACCCAGTTCTGACTGTCCGCCCCTGGTTCAAATAGCCCACACACCCAGTTCTGATAGCCCACCCCCAGTTCAGATAGCCCACACAAGGTTCTGGTAGCCCACCCCTGGTTCAAGATAGCCCACATCCAGTTCTGACAGCCCACCCCTGGTTCAGGTAGCCCACACCCAGTATTGTCCACCCCTGGTTCAGGTAGCCCAGACCCAGTACCGAATGCCCACCCCTGGTTCAGATAGCCCACACCCAGTACGTTGGCACCCACCCCTAGGTTAGGTAGCCCACACCCAGTACTGACTCACTCCCTAGTTCACAGAGCCCACCCCAAGTTCTGACTGCCCACACCCCTCTCACACTACACCCCTCCAGCCTCATCTTCTCCCTCCACACCATTTCCATGCTGCCATGAGCCCTGCAGTCAGCAACCTTTTGCCCAAAGTCCAACACCTTAGTTTCCCACCCTCCACACCACTCACCCTTTTATCAACTTTTGCCCTAAGCAAAACACTTGTTTTCCCACCCTTCACACCACTCACAAACTCATGACCTTATGCCCTAAACAAAACACTTTTTTCCCAACCTTCACACCACTCACAAACTCATGACCTTTTGCCCTAAATAAAACACTTTTTTCCCAACCTTCACACCACTCACAAACTCATGACCTTTTGCCCTAAACAAAACACTTAGCTAAACACTTTTTTCCCAACCTTCACACCACTCACAAACTCATGACCTTTTGCCCTAAACAAAACACTTAGCTAAACACTTTTTTCCCAACCTTCACACCACTCACAAACTCATGACCTTTTGCTCTAAACAAAACACTTAGCTAAACACTTTTTTCCCAACCTTCACACCACTCACCCTATCATGACAGTTTGCCCTAAGCCCGACACCTTAGTTTTCCACCCTTCACACCACTTACCCTATCATAACTGTTTGCCCTAAGCCAGACACCTTAGTTTTCCACCCTTCACACCACTCACTCTGTCAGCGATGGCAAGCTGGGAGGTGGTCTGCACCAGGCTGGACCTCAGCTGCAGCAACCACACTTTCTGTGGACACTCCTTCAAGGTCACTGCAAGGGCACAGCAGCGGCCATGACGAAGCATCCAGTCCACGCTAGGGTCTGTGTCTGTCCGCACGAAAACAGGCATTAGTTGTCATGTGACAGATGGCGGTACCACATATTGAATCTGACAGCAGGTCACACCACCAACTAACTGAAAGATAATTTGTCATTTAGGATTCACAATTTGCAATCAGAATTTGCAATGAGCAACATCATTAACTTCAGACTATCTGTGTTTTAAGACCGCTTCTGAGGGTACCAGTGAAACAAAGTTCAGATCATGCTGGAATCTTAAGAAAATCTAATGTGCACCAGCACAACCTCCAGTGTTTCCCCAATGTTCCCCAACCTCCAGTGTTTCCCCAATGTTCCCCAACCTCCAGTGTTTCCCAAATGTTCCCTAACCTCTAGTGTTTTCCCTGCCTCGGAGACATTTCAAATGTCTGTCTGATGGACAGGCCCTTTCAGCTTTTTTCATGCCTGCTGTGATCAATGGTGTAACTGCTGCTCATAACTCACCCATCAGCTGTTCCATGGCGTCGGTCAGTTCAGAGTCTGTCATGTAGGCACACAGAGTACCGTAACAGCCAGCGGCTGTCATACGAGTGCTGTCTTCTGACGCACTCAGCAGACTCTGCAGTGACTGGGCGATCTGTCTGCGTAGGGGTTCCGCCATCTTGGACCCTGCTCCTTGCAAACAGCACCTGAGTGCCTGCAGGAAGGTGTCTCTGCATGGGCGAGAAGCAGAAAGAAGCCCAAATGAGACGCTGCATTATGACTGCACATGGCAGGGACTGGGGATTGGGGTGGGTGGTGTTGATGGTTGGCTGATGGATGCTCTTACTCCATATACAAGGGAAAGGGACCAGGACTTTGTGCCTGTACTGCATAGTACATAGTACATGTGACGTGGACTTTGTGCGGCAGTAACACAGTAAGCTGTTCTATTAAACACGCAATGAAAAAAGACAAAAAACCACCTTTGAATCTCATAAAAGATCACTCCTGTTCTAAGACCACATGTTCGTCAACACTTCTCCTCCAGTTTCCACTTATCACATCCCCCTCCCCCCCCACCCTTTGCCTGAACACAGGCCCCAAATGTCCCTTGCCCTCATTTGAAGGACAGGTGGTTCAGTCCACCGGACAACAAAACTCCGGCACCGGGAGCCAGCTGACTGGCGGCTGAGTGCAGCGCTAGCTGATGAAGGTCACGGCCACAACCCCTCTCCACCTGCCACAACCCCTCTCCACCTGCCACTCACTTGATGCTGGTGTCATCAGAACACTTCACTCCGGTGAACAGCTCGGTGAACAGGGGGTCCACTCGCACATGGATGACGATCAGGTTGCCCAGGGCTGCTGCAGCCTTCAGGCGGACGGAGCGGTTGGGGTCATTGAGCGCCTTCACGAAGGTCGTCTGTAGCTGAGGCAGGAATGGCTTCAGCATCATTCCCACCTGCACAGACAAAAGGTATACTGTCGGATTAGGGAATCTGTAGTCTTCATCACACAACATTCCTGTCTGCTAAGGTGATTTTTACAAGAAGTAATCTCCAGCAACTTCCCACCTGCACACACAAAAGCTGACCACCAGAACAGGTCATCTACAACATCATACCAGCATGACTTCACATACAAAGTACCATGCTACCCAATATATCACTCTTGCAGGGTTAAAGTCCAGCAAACATTCACACACAAAACCCCACACTATATGACATCATTCTCGTAAGGATGAAAGTGCAGCTAAACACACACAAAACCCCACACTACCCGAAAACAAAGAGCTTTTTAACTTCCATTACTGCCAAATAATAAAATAAACAGCAACAAACAGACACACACACACACAATAGGACTTTCCCATATGTCAAACTGACAACAGGGCACTGCCATATGTCAAACAAGTAAGTAATTTGGTGTTTTACGCCCAGTCAAGCGTTATGGTTATCTCAGGGTGTTACATATTTTGTTGATACACAATAACTGTTAAAAATATGTCCATGTTAAAAACTTATACATATTCAGATTTTTTTTAAACAGTCATAAGAAATGGGTAAAACACAAACTGGGAACCTTTTCTCAAATATATATATGACTTAGTGCCAAAAGGTGCGCATGCAAGGGGTTATGCACTTCAGTTGAAAATAAAACATTGTTGAAAACTGTTTTTATTTTAAATGTTGTGTTGTGTACTTGCATGAATGAATGAATATATAGTACAGATAATTTCAGCAACCAGGCTGTGGTTGAGTTCAAGATACAGTCATCACACACTGAAAAAGAGCCAAAAAATGACTGCCAAAAACGGACATCCATCAACCGAGTGTTTTTCATCACATTGCTTACAAACAAATCGCAAGCACATGGAGAAACAATCACTGATTTGTATGCGGAAAACATTGTTTTATATGGATAATATAACATCAACACTCACGATAGTTGAATTTTCGATCAGTTGATCATGAATGTTTGCGCTGTATATACGTTGGATGTGTTGCAAACTCGAACTGAAAACTTTGAACCGAAAAATGACAGCATTGCTTTGGAATCACCGGAAATGTCGCTTGTGTTCTGATCCATGCATACTCGTTTTTTTTTTCAGCGAAGTTTTGCACGAAATCTGAAGAATATTTCCCTGATCGTTTGATATTGTTGAAATATCTGACGTCCCTACAATATATCTAATATTTTGTACAAAACAAACGAGAAAGCAGTCTCTTTTTTATCGACAACATCCGGAACGTCATGTGACCTTTCATGTGGCCTTCATTTTCCCGGCCGCATGGCGTGTCTTTGTTTGGAAACACCGAAAGGTGTGTTGTAGCCTCCTTCAGTGGTCCGACGTAGGTACAGTGGTCTGATGTAGAACATGCACTGCACACTTTTTCAGGAGTTTATTGAGATTATTTTCAAGTTTTCCACCAATATGGGTGTGTGAAATGAAAGTACTGTGAAAAGTGGCATCTTCCCGCGCCGAAGATTTGAAGCCCATTTTTTTATACTTAGCCGAGTACAGCGTGAAGAATTTCATTGTGACAAGGCAGTATCTTGTAAATCTTACGTGCAACTGTTGATTCAGGATGTGTACACAACTTCATCAAAAACTTGTCAGTTATAAGTGCATGCTTTTTGTAGACTGTTTAGTGGTTAGGAACAAACAGGGCCACCTTCACCTTTAGAGAGCTGACCGTGATCTCTTTTGGGAGGTCTGGAGTGTTGAAGGTCAGAAACAGGGTGTTGGTGGGGACCTTTCCAGTATCCTTCTTCACCGTCACCCTGTGGACCTCAACTACACCCTGTTCCTGCAGTCCCATCCTGATTTCCATCTCTGCCATGCTGGACAGCTCATGGCAGCGGATGACGCCATGTGATGAGTTCAACGCTTTGTGTATGGAGACACGTACTGGTCTATCAACAAATCAAGTGGTCTTGAGAAGACCCATTGCTTGCGATTTCCTAGCATGCTCCACCAGGAAAGATCGATCCCTCAACCTTTTAATACTTCTGAGGGTTCCGGCCACTGCCTGGAAACCCTTCTGGACAGCAAAAGGCGACAGTTTACCCAGCAGGAGGTCTTCACTTGACGACTCCACGACCAGAAACCTTGGCCGATTGTTACAGGAGTTGTAGGAGCCTTCGTTTTCCGAGTCAGTATCTTGATCGTTATCCCGTAATCTTTTTTTATTTGTGGGTGCCATGTTATCTTTCTGAATGGTTCATTACATTTTGTCCCCACCCGCCACCGAGTCCAACAAGGGGATGCACACAAGCGGCATTCCAGCAAGTGCGCACCAGGGCTCAAATCGCAATGTACTCAGGTGATAAAAACAAAACAAAGTTTATTTCTATCCCCTGACTGACCCTGAGCCACTGCCTTCTAATCGAAATTAGAGCAAAGCACGACCAGCCGATTGATTGGGTCGGGCCAACCCAACCACCCGTCTAGGGGAAGTCCAGGCTGAAGAAGCACGTTGGACCCCACAGGGAACCTCAGCCACCAGGATCCCATCCTCCCCCGACACAGGATGCAGCGCACGGCAAACACACTGGGTCTGAAGGTGACCGCAGAGAGTAAGAAGAAGTATATAAAAAAGAGTTGTGTTGTAGATAAATAGAGGAGAATGGCCGGTTAGGTAGAAATAAGCTACAAGAAGGGAGCTGAAAACAGGTATTGTGGAGAGAGTTTTTGGAGTGAAATGTAGTTGAAAGGGCCGGTAGACAGATACTAGATGTAAGAAAAGAGAAAAAGGGGTGGAGCAGCTTGGTTTAAACACTCCCGGCGCAAGAAGCTGGCTCCACGTGGACTGTGTCAAACAAACTTACACACAAAAAAGGGCTTTGCCATATGTCAAACAAACATACACACACATCTGGACATTGCCAGATGTCAAATAAACACACACAAAACCAAACTTTGCCATATGTCAAACAAACACATACAGCCATGTCAAATAAACAAACAATATGACTTTGCCATATGTCAAACAACATACACACACAAAACATGACTTTGCCATGTCAAACAACAAGCATACACACAACAGGACTTTGCCATATGTCAAACAACAAACACACACACACCAGGACTTTGCTATGTCAAATAAACACATACACACACAATAGGACTTTGCCATATGTCAAATAACAAACATACACAACAGGACTTTGCCACATCAAAGAACATACACACAACAGGACTTTGCCATGTCAAACACATACACAACAGGACTTTGCTATGTCAAATAAACATATACACACACAACAGTACTTTGCCATGTCAAACAACACACACAACAGGACTTTGCCATGTCAAACAACAAACATATGCACACAACAGGACTTTGCCATGTCAAACAACACACACAACAGGACTTTGCCATGTCAAACAACAAACACAACAGGACTTTGCCATGTCAGACACACAACTTTGCCATGTCAGACACAAACAGGACTTTGCCATGTCAAACAACACACACACACACATACAACAAGACTTTGCCATGTCAAACAACAAACATACACACACGACAGGATGTTGCCATATGTCAGACAAGAAACACACACAAGGAAAGCCAGGTTATCATGGCAACATCTAACACAGGATGTTTGAAACACGGCCAAGGTTCTAATCAAAAGGGGCTTCCATGGGGCCACTAGGCCTACTCCAGGACCCTCCGTCTGCACTATGTAGCACACCAAGATGCACCAACAGTCAAATCGGTCTTTCAAACTCAAAGGAATAATTGTCACTTAAACAACAAAAAGCAAACAGAGACACCATCTGACAGATTTTTCCACGCTCAGTCCAGAACATAAAATAGCCCCTCCCCCGGACAAAGCACTGGGCCTCCATGTCCTGTTCCCACCACTCACCTTGCTCAAAAGCAATGTCAGCGTTTCCAACACTGCCACCTTCACATTCCACATGAAGCGATCACCAAGAATACGGATCAGCGGTCCTGTGATGTTGACCACAGAGGGTTTCAGGGCTTCTGAACTGGTCAGGGCAATGACCTCACGCAGACCTAGGGCGGCTGCTTCCTTCACGTCTTGGGCTCCATTCAGGATGCCCTCCCGAAAGATGGGGAGGACTGGGGCGATGCCCTGAAAGAGGAAATATTCCACATTAAAGTTACATTTCAACGGTGACAGCTAGCAACTCTGAAAATCCTCAAATGTTGCAGAGTTTGCATCAACTGTATAAAAACTTTAAAATCTTCACATAGCATGATTAGTTTATCCCTTTCCTGGCACTCCCTGCTAAAAGGGAAACATTTGTCAAAGGAATTTGCCTCATGGAAACCAATTACTCTATGAGCTCTTACACATAACTGCTTCTCTTCTTCTTTGATATAGGCAGCCACCATCCATTAAGCAGGAACTGCTTGGAGATTGTGCTGTACTTTGGGGGGTATGCACAGCCAGACAGAGTAATGTGGAGAAAGAAAGAAAGAAAAAAGACATGGAAAAAAAGAAGCAAAGCAGAAAATAAAGTTTGACTGGGAAAGTGTCCACTGTATCAACAACTTTGGAGCATCAGCGAGATCAAGCAGCTCCAGCCTTCACTTATCTTTCGGTGATTTACAAATTTACCCCCTGCTTCAGACACAGAATAAAAAACTCATTTTCTTCAGCTTTTCACAGTCTTGAAATACAGTTGTATAAAATATAGAACACTAAGATAAAGCTGTCAGTATCATTCTGAACTTTGCGCAATATGACTGGAAGAGACAGTTGTAAAACAGAGGCATATTCAGATGTCAGCGTGTTTTTCTGGCCCAGCCATGCGGTATGTGTGTAAGCCGGCATTTACACAGCCTTATTCTGAACAAAAATTGCCACGTTCTTCTCTTTTAATCCTCACAATCTTACATCTCCCCATCCCTCCCCTCTGAAACAATTTATATTTCCAAAATCCATACAAACTACTTCACATATGAAAGCACAAACAAGCAAATGCACCTGTAGGCTTCTCTAAGAATGACTGACCTTCTTGGGAATACTGAATCCTGGCAGTTCCTTCCCCTTGAAGTCGGACACTGCGAAGCGGACTGCCTGGCGCACGCTGGCAATGTGGGGCAGCATCTCTGAGGCATCCAGTTTCTATCCAACACAGTCATGCTCACAGTCAGAAACCTTTTTATCATCACAGATAGATACAGTATCCTACATCTGTACATAATTCAGTCCGTTTCTCTGACAGAATCACAAGCAAGCTATACAAAACAAAAACAAAGCTGATACAGCATTCTGTATTTGTGACAGTTAATGCCTTTGATGTGCATGAAAACCTGCAAGTGGTTTGACTGTCCCAGTGGTTCAAAGAGGTCTGCCTAGTCCACATTTCCCATGGAAAACAGCACCACAGGGACAGTGACTGGTCCACATTTCCCATAAAACAGTAAACAGGGACAATGACCGGTCCACATTTCCCATAAAACAGCACACAGACACAATGACTGGTCCACATTTCCCATGGAAAACAGTAACACATGGACAGGGGCTGGTCCACATTTCCCTTTGGCAATGACCCCCCCCCCCCACCCCCCAACACACCATGACTGGCCCACATCAAACACAACCATGCCTCTTCCACTCTCCATGCAGGTGCCCCCCCCCCCCCAATGCATCAGCTGAGTGACCTTGGTGATGGAGTCGAGACAGGTCCAGGCAGCCAGCAGCAGTGGCGGGTCTGTGTGCACAAAGAGCTGGATGAGGCCGCGGAAGAGCAGTGGGAGGTACTCGCTGTAGTCAGCAGCGGTGTGGGAGCAGAAGGCCTGCAGCATGGTGACGGCAGCCCAACTCTCAGCGGTGCTGTCTGCCGTGGCCGCGTTGATTGTGCTCAACAGGTCCTCCATGATGGTTCGAACCCCAATGTCATCTGTGACGGACAGGACTACCTTCTTGCAGTACTCCAGCTCCTGGGAAAAGGTAAGCAAATGCTGTAGTGCGGTTAAGATCAGTAAAGGTAGCAATGCAGTAAAGGCTGTGGCACAGTAAAGGCTGTAGTGCAGAAATGGTCAGTAAAGGTTGTAGTGCAGTAAAGGTAGTACGGCAGTAAAGGTCAGTAAAAATAGTAGTGCAATAAAGGCTGTGTCACAGTAAAGGTTGTAGTGCAGTAAAGGTCAGTAAGGTAGTAAGTAGTGCAGTAAAGGCTGTGGCACAGTAAAGGTCAGTAAAGGTAGTAGTGCAGTAAAGGTCAGTAAAGGTAGTACTGCAGTAAAGGTCAGTAAAGGTAGTAGTGCAGTAAAGGCTGTGGCTCAGTAAAGGTTGTAGTGCAGTAAAGGTCAATAAAGGTTGTAGTGCAGTAAAGGTCAGTAAAGGTTGTAGTGCAGTAAAGGTCAGTAAAGGTAGTAATGCAGTAAAGGTCAGTAAAGGTAGTGGTGCAGTAAAGGTCAATAAAGGTTGTAGTGCAGTAAAGGTCAATAAAGGTTGTAGTGCAGTAAAGGTCAGTAAAGGTAGTAGTGCAGTAAAGGTCAGTAAAGGTAGTAGTGCAGTAAAGGTCAATAAAGGTAGTAGTGCAGTAAAGGTCAGTAAAGGTAGTAGTGCAGTAAAGGCTGTGGCACAGTAAAGGCCAGTAAAGGTTGTAGTGCAGTAAAGGCTGTGGCACAGTAAAGGCCAGTAAAGGTAGTAGTGCAGTAAGGTTTGCTCACAATGAGGGTTTCTACCTTGTTTCCAAGACTTTACCCATGTCTCTTCAGAAACAAAAGAAAGATCTCCATTAACTATTACCTGTTCCTCCTCAGATGTGCCTCTCTTGGAGCTGAGTGAGGAGAGGAGAGCAGGAAGAATCTTGCTGAGGTGTCTGGTCAGGGCGTCTCCAGCCACCGACGTCAGCAATGATAAAGCTTTCGTGTTCACTGGTGGAGCTGTCAGCTGAAAAGAACCAAATCAGGGCCTGACCAGCTGCAGTGTACAAAAGGAACCAGCAAATCAAATCAACAACACCGACAAAATACCCCTCCCTCTTCCCCTCACACAAACAACACAAAACAAACCCCAATGTCACTCCCCCATCAACAGCAGAAGAAAGACGACGACTAACGACAAAGATTTCTAATGCACATAACCCTACATGGAAAGTCCTACAGGCACACACAAATGTGACAAACAATCCTACGAGGCACATAACATCCATACATCAGTGCAAAGCAACAGATGTTTTGACACATCAAAAAACAATTTCAATTCCAGTCCTTGGTACCTATCAATATTCCATGGGCACTCGCCATGGGTCCCTTCTTGGAATTTTGTTTTTCTTCCGAACAATCAAAGTGGTCTGAAGACAGGGCTGCACCTTTGTCAGAAATTTCAATTCCACTGATTAGTTTTTTTAGGGATCGCCTTAGCTGGGTAAAGCTACAGTAGCTGCAAGAACAGTGCTACCCAGTCCTACCAGTGTGTGAAGCATTTTCATGTGTCCAGTGGCTGGGATTGTTAGAGTGTGTGCTGATGTTGATGTATGCAATTGCACACAGGGGCTGTACAAATATTGTATGCAAGGCAGCACTGAACACTGACTCAGGGGGAATGTCACTTGAAGCAGTGGGGAGTGAAACAAGCATTAGTATTGCACCTGACTTTCACTGCACTGCTACAGGACCTCAGTAAAGACAGGCAGCAACACGCCGATGGGGCTTGCACCTGTGTTTTCACTACTGCACCTGGCTTTCACTGCACGGCTACAGGGTCTCAGTACAGACAGGCAGCACCACGCAGACGGGGCTTGCTTACCTGTGGGATGAGGTATGGCAGAACAACACGACTCTTCACTGACATCACTTGCTTCAGGCCATCCAGTGCTTGCTCTGACTTGGTGGGCTCCACCTGTCCACACAGCAACACGTGATGACACAAACACATGACACAACACATGACAGTATGACACAAACACATGACAACATGACACAAACAACACATGACACTAAAACACAAACATGTAACATGACACAAACAACACAACAGCATGACAAAAATGCATGATAACATGACACATACAGCATATGACACCATGACACAAACACATGATAACATGATAATGTGACACAAACAACACATGACAATATGACACAAACACATGATAACATGACACAAACAACACACAACAATATGACACAAACACATAACATGAAACAACACATGACAATATGACACAAACACATGATAACATGACACAAACAACACACAATATGACACAAACACATAACATGAAACAACACATGACAATATGACACAAACAGAATATGACACAAACAAAACATGACAATATGAAACAAGCACATAATAACATGACACAAACATGTGACAACATGACAGAAACAACACATGATAGTATGACACAAACAACTTATGATAATATGACACAAAGAACACCTGACAATATGACACAAACAACACATGATAATATGACACAAACAACTCATGATACTGACACAAACAACATAAAGTACGATGACACAAATAATACCTGATACTATGACACAAACAACAAATGACAATAATACACAAATAACACATGGCAATAATGATAATAACGGAAATTTGTAAAGTTCCTCCCCTGCAGCTCAAAGCATTGAACAATATGACAGTTATTTAATAACTGCAGTTTAACATATTGCAAACTGCACAATCAAAATCAGTCAAAAGCAGATGCACACTTCAAAACCTCTCATGTAAACTTCGTCAAGCCAGTCCACAAAACCAATCCCTACACAAACATAAAACATCACATACATATGCAAACATCAAACACAAATTTAACAAGAGTGAGCCCCTTCAGTACTAACCCTGTTAAAAGATCACGTAAGGCTAGGACAGGCTGGTACTGTCAACCATTCTGTCCAACTGATCAATACCAGACTAAAGAACAGCATACATTTATCAATACCAGACTAAAGAACAGCATACATTTATCAATAGCAGATTAAAGAACAGCATACATTTATCAATAGCAGATTAAAGAACAGCATACATTTATCAATAGCAGATTAAAGAACAGCATACATTTATCAATAGCAGATTAAAGAACAGCATACATTTATCAATAGCAGATTAAAGAACAGCATACATTTATCAATAGCAGATTAAAGAACAGCATACATTTATCAATAGCAGATTAAAGAACAGCATACATTTATCAATAGCAGACTAAAGAAAAGTATCCAAAAGACAGATGGGCAGAGTGAAGAGTGAGAGAGGATGACGTACCAGCTGTTGTAGGAGATAGGGCAGGATCTCATCCAGCGCCCGCTGGCCGATGTTGGTGTGCAGGTGGTCAAAGGTATTGGCTGCCACCTGTCGCACCTGGGGCAGGGGGTCACACAGTGCACGCCGAACAGTCGGGATCAGGCTGTCTGCAAACACCGACACCTGAAAGGGAAAAGACCAATCAATACCATTTCTAAACTGTCTTTCTGCAAAGCTGTGTCTATTCCCCCTTTCCCTGTAACTCTGTGAGTGTGTGTGTGTAGGCATGTGTGTGTGCGTGCATTTGTGTATGATTGTTATTAGTGTTACTGTAAAGCGCTCTGGCCTCACATGTGTGGAAGATGGGCACTATACAAATACCCTTTTAATACATATATAACTGCAGCAGAAATTTCAGGAAGCAGTAGGGAAAAATCCACAAAATTTGTCTTAGCACGTAAAAAGCTGGCGTTTTAAGACATTACAGAAATAATAATCAAATGGAATTGCTAATGCACCCATACAGTGTCCCAAAATGCTGAACAATTCAAAATTGTCAAAAACATGCGTATATCAAAACAGAGACTATCATTCAATGAGCACACTTTCACAAACACAGGGAAACACACACACACAAAGCTGAACAAAAGCAAGGTAACAGAAGTAAGACTGATATTTTATGTTTGCAAAGGCAGTTTCCAAACAGTTTAAGAAGCATAAAAAAGTGATGAGAAGAACGACTCATATTCCTCACCAGGAAACACTAAAATGATGAAATAAAAAAAGGAAAAAGGTGTACATGTTCGCGACTGGTGGATCCCATGATCTCTGAGAGGCCGATGCAGACACCCTGGCGCTGGTCAGGCTCATCGGAGTCCAGTCCTTTCTCCAGGATGGGGATGATCTCTGGCAGCACTCGCTCCCCCAGCTTCCGCACTAGGTCTCCCAGAGTCCTGGCTGCCACCTGCATCACCACAAAACACATCAATATCAGGTCACATCAAGCCACACATCAACACCAGGTCACATCACGACCCATATCAACACCAGGTCACGTCAAGACACACATCAACACCAGGCCACATCACGACCCATATCAACACCAGGTCACGTCAAGACACCCATCAACACCAGGTCACATATCAACACCAGGTCACATCAAGACATATCAACACCAGTCACATCAAGACACATATCAACACCAGTCACATCAAGACACATATCAACACCAGTCACATCAAGACATATCAACACCAGGTCACATCAAGACACAACACCCGGTCATGTCAGGACTTTACAGACACCAGGTCATGTCAAGACACACAAAGATCAGCTCATGTCAAGACAAACACAAACACCAGGTCATGGTGAGACACATACTATACACACCCACATAAAGACACAAATATCAGGTCAGATCAAAAAACAAAAAAACCCAGTTCACATTAAGAGAATAAGACACACACCATCACCATGTCATACCATGACAAATGCCAGGTCATATCAGGACACACACA
>OY757552.1:20922715-20979025 GCA_963584105.1 Alviniconcha strummeri
CATCAACGCTGTGTCGGAGCGCCCCATGTAGAGGCCCGACAGCACGCGGTTACGACGCTGGTTACCCAGGGCGGACATGATGGCCTGCACAAAGGGGCAGAGTGAGACAAAGCTGGTATACAGTCAGCCAGTCCCTGGTTACAATACTGGTTACCCAGGGCGGACATGATGGCCTGCACAAAGGGGCAGAGTGAGACAAAGCTGGTATACAGTCAGCCAGTCCCTGGTTACAATACTGGTTACCCAGGCGGACATGATGCCTGCACAAAGGGCAGAGTGAGACAAAGCTGGTATACAGTCAGCCAGTCCCTGGTTACAATACTGGTTACCCAGGGCAGACATGACAGTCAGTCAGCCAGTCCCTGGTTACAAAACTGGTTACCCAGGGCAGACATGACAGTCAGTCAGCCAGTCCCTGGTTACAAAACTGGTTACCCAGGGCAGACATGATGGTCTGAACAAAAGGGCAGAGTGAGACAAAGCTGGTATACAGTCAGCCAGTCCCTGGTTACAGCTTGCTTTGTTTCTTCACTCACCAGCCCCTCTAGCGAAACTGCTTCATCCACTTCATGCACACTGCTCACACTGGTGCTGAACACTGCTCACACTGGTACTGAACACAACCAATCACAGCTCACACTGGTGCTGAACACTGCTCACACTGGTACTGAACACAACCAATCACTGCTCACACTGGTGCTGAACACTGCTCACACTGGTACTGAACACAACCAATCACTGCTCACACTGGTGCTGAACACTGCTCACACTGGTACTGAACACAACCAATCACTGCTCACACTGGTGCTGAACACTGCTCACACTGGTACTGAACACAACCAATCACTGCTCACACTGGTGCTGAACACTGCTCACACTGGTACTGAACACAACCAATCACTGCTCACACTGGTGCTGAACACTGCTCACACTGGTACTGAACATAACCAATCACTGCTCACACTGGTGCTGAACACAACCAATCACTGCTCATGCTGGTGCTGAACACAACCAATCACTGCTCACACTGGTGCTGAACACAACCAATCACTGCTCACGCTGGTACTGAACACAACCAATCACTGCTCATGCTGGTGCTGAACACAACCAATCACTGCTCACACTGGTGCTGAACACAACCAATCACTGCTCACGCTGGTACTGAACACAACCAATCACTGCTCATGCTGGTGCTGAACACAACCAATCACTGCTCATGCTGGTGCTGAACACAACCAATCACTGCCCCATGCAGACTGTTCACACTGGTCCTGAACACAACCAATCAAAATTGGGCACATGGAAGACATCACACAGCACTGTCCACGCCAGATACATGATGGCCTGAGTGAGAAGACAACACATGACTCAATGGCAGGGTACCTGATAGCAGAATGAACACCACGGCAGCAGTTCAAATCTCTGGCTGATCCCAACTCTCCCAGTGAACAGACAACAACAACAGACAAACCCCAACCAAGACCACACCACCGTTAATGCATAAAATTCAGGCTTGTAAATCTTATGATTCTGTGTGCCGTGTTCACCCTTTACTTTGACACCATGCTATCCAGCACATCTGCACATATGGACCCCAATAACTGTACTGGTACTGTGGTAGGTTTTACACATTATTAACATATCACTGCAAGCTAAAAACTGCCAAATGTGAATAAACTAAGTACGGATCAATCAACACATTCAGTGAACATGCCTTTTGGGAGGATTCGGTGCCAAAGTTGTCATCCTCATCTGCTGTTTCTGTGGTCATCTTGCCACTCACACCTGAAACAAACACAGGCAGTTACCAGGTATTTGATAAAAATAGTTTTTGTAGTCGATTACCCAGTTGTTGCCAAATATTTCCCACTACTACTCCCCCACCCCCCATTAGCCCAGTGACCTCAACTCACCAGACACCTTGCCCCCCACCACATTAGCCCTGTGGAGACCTCCCCCCATTAGCCCTGTGGAGACCTCCCCCATTAGCCCTGTGGAGACTCCCCCCATTAGCCCTGTGGAGACCACCCATTAGCCCTGTGGAGACCCCCCCATTAGTTCTGTGGTGACTCCCATTAGCCCCCCATTAGCCCTGTGGAGACCTCCCCCATTAGCCCTGTGGAGACCCCCCTCCCATTAGCCCTGTGGAGACCCCCCTCCCCCATTAGCCCTGTGGAGACCCCTCCCCCATTAGTCCTGTGGAGACCCCTCCCCCATTAATCCTGTGGAGACTTCCCCACCCCATTAGCCCTGTGGAGACCTCCCCCCATTAGCCTTGTGGAGACTTCCCCACCCCATTAGCCCTGTGGAGACCTCCCCCATTTGCCCTGTGGAGACATCCCCCACCCCCATTAGCCCTGTGGAGACCTCCCCCACCCCCCATTTGCTCTGTGGAGACCTCCCCACCCCCAATTAGGCCTGTGGAGACCTCCCCACCCCCCCATTTGCCCTGTGGAGACCTCCCCACCCCCCCATTTGCCCTGTGGAGACCTCCCCACCCCCCCATTTGCCCTGTGGAGACCTCCCCACCCCCCCATTAGCCCTGTGGAGACCCCCCACCCCCCCCATTAGCCCTGTGGAGACCTCCCCACCCCCCCCCATTAGCCCTGTGGAGACCTGACTCACCAGACACCTTGTAGAGCAGGTCTCCCAAGAGCTGCACGGAGGAGTAGCGGATCCTCCAGTTGTCATCAAACAGGCCCCGCTCCAGCTCCGGCAGCAGCAGTTCGATGGCGGTGTCAGCATACTGGGAAATGATTCTCTGACCCGCTCGCAGAGCTGTGTCACGCACAAACTCGCTTTCATCCGCAAGGGCCTGCAAGAACAAACACCAGACAGTGACCGAACACCTGTCACGGCTGTTCCACAGGCTTAAAATCGGGCGCTTTAGCGGCTCACTGGCTGAGCTATTTTTAGCTCCCCCGATAGCTGCTCTATCAGTGGAATCTAGGTCAGTACCAGCAGTGGTCAGTACTAGCCGGCTGCTTCTAATTTTTAACTTGTGGGCTGCTGAGTGTGCACGGTGCTTTTTGTATTTTAAGTGAGTGTTTCCAGTAGTGAACATATTGATGTTGCGATGCATGTTTGCTGTTTTTCAATGTTGCTTTGTTTTGTACGTTTTATGTGTGTACTGTGCACATTTTCATAGTTTGCATGAAAGGCCCTCTTGCCAAAATGGTATACTCAGTTTACACCCCCTGTGAGTTTTTCTTTGAGAGTTGGGCCTGATTTTAAATGAGTGCTTCCTGTAGCAGATATATTGATGTTGTGATGTATATATGCTGTTTTGTTGAGAAAAAAAGCAGCACCTCACAATAATCGCATACGTTTCGTACTTTTTGTGTGTGTACTGTGCACAATGTGATGTTTTGTGTGATTTTGCATGAAATGGTTTTGTTGCTGCATGAAAACTAAAACTATTGTACCAAACGTATTTGGTGTCTGTGTAAACTTCAAAATAAGAACTTTTCACTGGTCTGCTGTACAACTCTGTGGTGAGATGGCGCTGGGAAAGGGAGGGGGTGAAAGACGGCTGCTATAATTTACTGCTGGCAGCAGCAGCAGCATGTCCGTGGCCGGACCGCTCAGCTATGGGATATCTCAAGTGGGGCCACCTGCGTAGCTGACCTAGATTCTCGGGCACTGGCTCTAACTAAAGAGGCGTCTGGGAACAGCCGTGCTGTAGCAAGACAGGGACAGTGACACCTGTTGCCAGGCAGGGACAGTGACAACTGTAGCCAGACAGTGGCTGAACACCTGTAGCCAGACAGGGACAGTGACACCTGTAGCCAGACAGGGACAGTGACACCTGCTGCCAGACAGGGACAATGACGCCTGTAGCCAGACAGTGACAGAACACCTGCAGCCAGACAGTGACAGAACACCTGCAGCCAGACAGGGGCAGTGACAGAACATCTGTAGCAAGACAGGGACAGTGACACCTGTAGCCAGACAGGGACAGTGACACTGTAGCCAGACAGTGGCAGAACACCTGTAGCCAGATTCAGACTTTTCAAGGACTTTAAATATGCTATTTTATTTATATTCACAGACCTAATGAAAGAAACAACAACAAAACAAAGACAATTTGTGTCTGACCTGTAGAATGGATGGGAGGATGGGACCGACGTACTGAGCGAAGTCAGTGCCAAAGACAGATGGCAGGTAGATGTAGGTCATGATGTAGCCGTCACGCACATTGGGCATGATGTCAGGTCGCTCAGCCGTGGAGATGATGTCTCCCATTAGCTTGTGCAGCTTCTCCTGACCCATGCCACCAATCACCTCACTCAGACCTGACACCCACACACCCACACCAGTCATCACACCATTCTAATGTGTACCAGAGCTGTACTGCATTGCAACTTTTTCTTGACATGCTGCAATATCACCCTTCTCTTTATTCTGTGCTAATATGCCTGTTCCTGCTTCCCCCATGTTCTGCTTAGTCTTCAGTATTTATCCACCTGTTCATCATGCCCTTCCCTCATCCAACAATGCACATACTCATCATGTCCTTCCTTCATTAACACATTTGTTCATCACATCCTTCCTTCACCAATGTACTTATTCACCAAGCCCTTCCTCTATAAATGCATCATTCCACTGACCCCATGTCATGTCCATCCCTGTACCTATCCATGGGTCATCATTCCACTGACCCCATGTCATGTCCATCCCTGTACCTATCCATGGATCATCATTCCACTGACCCCATGTCATGTCCATCCCTGTACCTATCCATGGATCATCATTCCACTGACCCCATGTCATGTCCATCCCTGTACCTATCCATGGGTCATCATTCCACTGACCCCATGTCATGTCCATCCCTGTACCTATCCATGGGTCATCATTCCATCGATCCCAAGTCATGTCCATCCCTGTACCTATCCATGGGTCATCATTCCACCGATCCCATGCCATGTCCATCCCTGTACCTATCCATGGGTCATCATTCCACCGATCCCATGCCATGTCCATCCCTGTACCTATCCATGGGTCATCATTCCACCGATCCCATGCCATGTCCATCCCTGTACCTATCCATGGGTCATTCTATCATCTCTCACCTTGAGCAGCCCCCGACCTGTCCACAGAGCTGACCTCTGACACCAACTTCTCCATGAGCCAGGGCAGCAGGTCATCAAAGGTTCCCTCTCCCATGCCCTTCACCATGGCGCCCAGGGCACGGGCTGATACACTGCGCACCTCTGGCACTGGGTCCAGCAGACACTGCTTCAGGCCAGGGATCACTGATGGCAGATAGGGCGACAGGTCCTGGGGAACACAAGGTCAACACAATGACACAGCACACTCTGGAGGTCAGTGACAAGTAAGTAAGTTGGTATTTTACGCCCAGTCAACCAGTATGGTTACATCAGGGCGATACACACCTCTTATATTTTAATAATATGTATTTCTTAAAATGAGTCTATATATACAGTTTTAAAACCATGTTTAAAAGGTGTATAACATAAAGTAAACATAACTAAAAGTGATCTCAAATTTATATTTTTCCAAAAATATTTCTTTCTTTCAAAAAGTTAAAAATCTTCTCAGGTAAAATATCTTGAAATAACATGCACAGTGATTTAGCTGTAAAATGGCTCTCTCTTATTTCAATAAAATCCGAACAAGTAAGTAAAATATGCTCTACGGTTAAACATTTATCACATCCGATACACATTGGCGGTTCCTCACCCTTCAGTAAAAAGGAATGAGTAATAAAAGAATGGCCAATGTGCAATCGAGCCATCACAGTCTCTTCTTTTCTGTTTCTCCGGGGACAAACAATACATTCTTTTAGTATTGGAAATATCTTATATAATTTATTTTCTGGGAACTCATCCCACTCAGACTGCCACAGTTCTAATATATATTTATTTGTGCGTGATTTTAGGTCTGAGAATGGGATGAGCTCACCCGAGATGTCTCCATCAAGGGCATCCTTAGCTGCAGAATCTGCAGCCGAATTTCTCCTAATGCCAACATGGCCGGGAACCCAGATGAAAACAATCTCTCTCCCATCTCTTGTCATTTCTGTATACAAGTCTAATATCTGAACTAAGGCTGGATGGTCATACTTTAGGTTAAATATCGACTGTAAGATGAGACGGAATCTGATAATATCAAAAACGATTTTCCTTTAGAATAATAAACCTGTTTGAGAGCTAATAAAATAGCTCTCAACTCTGCTGTATATACTGAACTGTCATCTGGAAGCCAACAGGTAAAAGGTTGATTAATTCGTTTAGTTGATACAGCCGCTGCAGCAACTCCGTCCTCTG
This sequence comes from Alviniconcha strummeri, assembly GCA_963584105.1. Taxonomy (NCBI): domain Eukaryota; kingdom Metazoa; phylum Mollusca; class Gastropoda; family Provannidae; genus Alviniconcha; species Alviniconcha strummeri. The sequence goes on from OY757552.1 coordinate 20,929,006, forward strand.
TTTTAGAACTGTCGGTGAATTTTTTTTCTGATAAAGGGTATTCTGAAATAAGTTGTAAACAGAGCTGTCTGTATATTTCCGGGTTTGTTGTATCTTTTCTGAAACTGGTTAAGTCAAAACGGACTACAGGAACGGAAAGTTTCCAAGGGATGATGTCCAATGGGGAGGCATCATCTACCAGATTTAGGTTGAGTTTGGATTTCTCCAAGTGGGGGATAATGCGGATGCCAAGAGGTGGAACCTTTGACTCCGCTGCTGCAAATAATTTGGTGTTTTCAGGTTCAAAAACGCAACTATAGGCTGGGTTTTCCGGGAGAGATTTGAGTTTAAGGACATAGTTTAAAGACAATTTTAATCGGTGAGTAGTTAATGACGGTTCATGTGCTTCTATATACAGACTTTGAGCAGGAGATGTACGGAAGGCACCCAACATGATTCGTAAGCCCTGGTGGTGGATCGGATCCAATTGTTTCAGAATCGACCGACGGGCCAATTCGTACACAATGCATCCATAATCCAATTTGGAACGGACTAACGAACGGTAAAGGCTCAGCAGAACAATATGATCAGCTCCCCAATCAGTATGTCCCACTACACGTAGTATGTCCACAGCCTTCTGACAGGAGGTTTTAAGGTATTTAATGTGATTTTTAAAAGTAAGTTTTGTGTCAAAGATAAGACCAAGGTACTTCGCTTCTTTGACTACTTTTATAGGTGTTTTCCCCAGAAGGATGTTAGGGTCTGGGAAAAAAACGTACTGTTGATGAAAATGAATACAGACCGTCTTAGAGGTGGAGAACTTGAAGCCGTTCTCAGACACCCACTTCTGAACGCTGTTTACACACAGCTGCATACCTCTCTCCACTCTGTTTAACGTCTTTCCACTCAGACACAAAGCAAAGTGGTCCACAAACAAGGAGCAATCAGTCCCCTTGAGAGGGCTTTAACAATGTTGTTAATTTTAATACTGAAAAGGTCGGGGACAAGATGCGACCTTGCGGGACCCCCATCTCCTGTTCGTGCAGCTCGGAAAGAGTGGAACCCACTCTAACCTTGAAAGAACGTTCCGACAGGAAGCTCTGAATAAACCTGGGGAGGTGGCCCCTGAAACCGAGATCCCAGAGGTCTGCCAGAATGCCGTGCTTCCATGTTGTGTCGTAAGCTTTTTCAAGGTCAAAGAAAATGGTTAAGACGTGTTCCTTTTTAATGAAGGCATTTCTAATAAACGTTTCAAAACGAACGAGATGATCCAACGTACTGTGGTTCTTCCTGAAGCTGCACTGCTTCTCGGAAAGAAGACCCTGCGACTCGAGTGACCACATGAGGCGAGCGTTGATCATCCTCTCCATTGTCTTACACAAACAGCTGGTTAATGCTATAGGTCTGAAATTACCAGGATCCGAGTGATCCTTACCGGGTTTGGGAATGGGGATAACTACTGCCTCACGCCACGATGGCGGAAAACAGCCAGATTCCCACACGTGGTTATAAACTTTTAAAAGAACGGATAGAGCAGAATTTGGGAGGTGTGTCAAAAGTTGGTAGTGGACCTGGTCCAAACCGGTGGCTGAATCGTTGGCTCTCTGTAATGATTGCTTCAATTCAGCCACTGAAAAAGGTAGATTGTATTCCTCTTAATTTTTGGAAGAGAAGTCCAGGTGTCGTTTTTCTTTTAACATTTTAATCCTCTGAAATTCATCAGAATAATTATTTGTTGAAGAATTTTTTGACAGATTTTTAGCTAATACTTCTGCTACTTCCAGATACAGGAGAATGGCCGGTTAGGTAGAAATAAGCTGTATGAAGGGAGCTGAAAACGGAGGTATTGTGGAGTTTTTGGAATGAAATATAGTTGAAAGGGTCAGTAGACGGAAACTAGACGTAAGAAAGGAGTGAAAGGGGTGGAGCAGCTTGGTTTAAACACCCCTGGCATGAGAAGCCGGCTCCATGGGGGCGGTCAGTGACAAACAAGGAGACAGGTCCCTGGGGAACACAAGGTCAACACAATGACACAGCACACTCTGGAGGTCAGTGACAAACAAGGAGACAGGTCCCTGGGGAACACAAAGTCAACGCAATCACAGCACACTCTGGAGGTCGCTGACAGACAAGGAGACAGGTCCCTGGGGAACATAAGGTCAATGCAATGACACAGCACACTCTGGAGGTCACTGACAGACAAGGAGACAGGTCACTGGGGAACACAAGGTCAACGCAATAACACAGCACACTGGAGGTCATTGACAGAAGACAAGGAAAAGGTTTCAGGACAACACAAGGCCAACATGATGACATTGAGCACATTGAAGGTCTAGACAGCAGACAAGGTCATGGAGAATCCAAGGTCAACATAATGACACAGAGCACACTGGAGGTCAGTGACAGGCAAAAAGAAAGGTCAAGGAGAATGCAAGGTGAACAGGACACACGGCACTATGGCGGTCACTGACAGCAGACAAGAAGAAAGGTCCCGCAGAGCACCAGGTCCTCAAGAGAACAGGGTACAGACTGCAGGCCTTGTGTCACCTGCCACAGAGAGAGGCACTGACTTGTACTGCACACCCGCTTCGCTCAGACAATCCTAAACAGCCAGCAACAGTGCTGACTTGTATTGCACACCCGCTTCGCTCAGACAATCCTAAACAGCCAGCACAGAGAACACCATGTGAGTTGCACCACACACAGTGCAGCACTGACACAAGCAGGAACCCTTAAGATCCCCTCCATTGCCTACCTTCTGATCAGTCAAGGAGTACATGTTGCCCATAATCTGGGCAGCCATCTTGCGAGTCTCTGTGACGCGGTCCTGAAAGGCGCGCTGAATGACGGGCATGATCAAAGCCAGGGACGGAGCGTCAACGAAGTGAACAAACTTGGTGGCCAGCAGCTTCTGCAGACACAGGGTGGTGCGCTTGGTCGGCTCCTGCAGCGCCTCCAGCAGGATGGGCACGATGGCTGCAAGCAAATAACAGTATTTCTGACATGGAGGTCACCCACTGTTCACACATCATCATCATGATGAAATACTCCTGCACTCCAGGACAGGCACAATGGCAAACAACAGTGTACATCTAACATGGAGGTCAGCCACAGCTCACACATCATCATCACCAAAGCATGAACTGCAATACCAAATAACAGCTTGGAATGCTGACACAGGTAGGAACCTCAATACCAAATAACAGCCCGGCATGCTGACACAGGTAGGAACCTCAATACCAAATAACAGCTTGGCATGCTGACACAGGTATGAACCTCAATACCAAATAACAGCCCGGCATGCTGACACAGGTATGAACCTCAATACCAAATAACAGCCAGGCATGCTGGCACAGGTATGAACCTTGATACCAAATAACAGCCAGGCATGCTGACACAGGTATGAACCTTGATACCAAATAACAGCCAGGCATGCTGACACGGGTATGAACCTTGATACCAAATAACAGCCAGGCATGCTGACACAGGTATGAACCTCAATAACAAATAACAGCCAGGCATGCTGACACAGGTATGAACCTCAATACCAAATAACAGCCAGGCATGCTGACACAGGTATGAACCTCAATAACAAATAACAGCCAGGCATGCTGACACAGGTATGAACCTCAATAACAAATCGGCATGCTGAGAGCAGCAGTCTGACATTTAAGTGGAGACATTACATGTGGAAACTGACACTGACACTAACTACAAGTAATTCATGTTAGAGAAATAAAAACAGTAAAACCTCTGTTACCCACACAACCACCACAGCAGTCAACTGAAACAACTGACAGCAGAAGGTGGGTAGGGTTAAGCCGTCACTAGCAGTCACAGGATCCAAACAGATAGGTCTTCACAGCAATTCTACACGCAGTGGTTGACTGAATGTGTCTAATTTCTCAAGACCGAAAATTCTGGACTGAAGGAGCAGCCCAAGAAAATAAGTGGTGTCCAAACTGATGTCTGGGTCTGTTTCTAGCCTGTCTCTTCTGTTTGTATTTTATTTGGTTGTTTGTCTAAGTGAATGCATACACGTGTGCTGGAGAGGGAGAGAGAGAGAGAGGGGAGGGAGGAGAGAAGAGGGGGCAGGAGCTTTACAGAGAGGAAGACAGGCAGACAGACAGAGAGAGATGGAGACAGGAAGACAGAGAGAGATGGAGACAGGAAGACAGAGAGAAAGAGACAGAGACTGGAAGACAGAGAGAAAGAGAGAGAGACAAGAAGACAGAGAGGGATGTTAAGACTGATGATCTCACCTTGGATTTCTGGGTTGCGGATGACAGAGCCGATTTGCTGCAGGGCCTGTGACCCAGCATTTTGCACCTTGGCGTGCGAGTCAGTCAGCACCTCTGTCAGCTTGGGAACGATGCTGGGAAGACAAGCTGACAGCTGTTTGGGAGCACAGAATGCCATGGCACCTAGCAGCTCAACAGACCCTGAAAAATAACAAGATGCATAATAATAATGAGGTTTATTCAGCACCTCTCCTTTTGCAAGTGGAAGCGTAGAGCGCTATACAATAACATTAGGAACACACAGTCACAGCGACAGCAAGATGGAGAGACAGAAATCACTGAGCCAAGCAGAGCCCACCTGCTTTAGTTCTCCATGAGTCTTCCTCCAGTCCCCGCAGCAGAGAGGGCAGCACCAGCTTGACCCCATGCGCACTCAGGTTACGCATCACTGCCTTGGCACAGTCATCTGCAGCCTGTGGAATACAGTCAGACCCAATCAACCCATGGAATAGTCAGACCCAATCAGCCTGTGGAATACAGTCAGACATATCAGCCGGTGGAATACAGTCAGAGACCCAATCAGCCTGTGGAATACTGTCAGTCCCATCAGCCTGTGAATACAGAGACCCAATCAGCCTCTGGAATACAATCAGAGACCCAATCAGCCTGTGGAATACTGTCAGACCCATCAGCCTGTGAATACAGAGACCCAATCAGCCTCTGGAATACAATCAGAGACCCAACCAGCCTGTGGAATACAATCAGGGACCCAATCAGCCTGTGGAATACAATCAGAGACCCAATTAGCCTGTGGAATACAGTCAGGGACCCAATCAGCCTGTGGAATACAGTCAGACCCAATCAGCCGGTGGAATACAGTCAGAGACCCAATCAGCCTGTGAAATAGTCAGACCCATCAGCCTGTGAATACAGAGACCCAATCAGCCTGTGGAATACAGTCAGAGACCCAACCAGCCTGTGAAATACAGAGACCCAATTAGCCTGTGGAATACAGTCAGAACCTATTGCTGAAGTGGTAGGTTTTGCAATCTTTTCAACTATTGTACTCAGCTTACATCCCCTTAAAGTCCAAGGTTTTTAAGTATGCAAAATGACCATCAAAATGATTGACAAATGAGTCACTAGTTTAAGAGTTTTAGGGAAATAAAAAATAGTACAAATTGTTTAATTTGGTTTTTAATCAATTTTATTTTCTGTAGGCTTCCCTGGAAGTGATGTCAGTCTGGGGAGTCAGTGCGGTTGCCATCTTAGATTCTTCAGTAAACTGTGTATGCGTGTGGTTGACCAGAAAGTTAACTATGCCAGCCTACTGTGTTGCCGCGAACTGTAACAATTCGCAGACAACCCCAGGTATAACAATGCACAAGCTCCCGCGCAATCGACCCGCAGTGAGGCGAAAGTGGATTAAGTTTATACAATTTAAACGAGCTGACTTTCTTGCTGCACCGCATCACACCCATTTATGTAGTGAGCACTTCAGTGAGTGCGATTTCACAAACCCCATGGCATACCGCATGGGGTTTGCTTCAAAGCTGACACGATGTTCCGGTACTCTTTCAAAATCCTGCCTGACAGGCTCAAACTGATACGGCTGTATCCTTGTGGGTCTCTTGGGCAAAATATCAGTTTCGTCTTCGAAACCATTTGGCCATTTTGCAGTGACTCCCCAGAGTGACGTAGTAGGCACATGGTCACGTGATTTGGGCGTCATGGCAACGCTTTCGGTACGACAGAAAATGCCTCTTTTTCGTGCATTTATAGCCCTCAGATCACAGTTTCACCTACATCATCGTTCTCAGCGAGCTTTAACGGAAATCGTGTGAAAAATCACCCCATACCTTGGACTTGTCCTTTAACTGATGTGTGGGTTTGTGCGTGTGTGCACTTAACTGATACAGTGGCTGGAGCACTTTTGTCATACCTTTGTTGTTGATGGGAGTGCAACAGCAACTACCCATCTCATGGACATATTGACCACTGTACCCAAAACACAACTACCCACCTCACCGGCATACTGACCGCTGCCCCCAAAACACAACTACCCACCTCACGGACATACTGACCGCTGCCCCAAAACACACCTACTCACCTCACGGACATACTGACTGCTGTCCCCGAAACACAACTACCTACCTCACCGGCATACAGACCGCTGCCCCCAAAACACAACTACCCACCTCACGGACATACTGACCACTGCCCCCGAAACACACCTACCCACCTCACGGACATACTGATTGCTGCCCCTGAAACACAACTACCCACCTCACGGACATACTGATTGCTGCCCCTGAAACACAACTACCCACCTCACGGACATACTGACCACTGCCCCCGAAACACACCTACCCACCTCACGGACATACTGATTGCTGCCCCTGAAACACAACTACCCACCTCACAGACATACTGATTGCTGCCCCTGAAACACAACTACCCACCTCACGGACATACTGATTGCTGTCCCCAAAGCACAGCAGGAGATGTTGGATGATGTGTACAATGTACGGCTCAAACAGGCGACCCAGCATGTTGCACAGCATCTCAAATGCCAGCAAAGCTCCTGAAGACAGAAATGAGATGTCATTTAGTCTCGAGTATGCACACAGCAGGTTTATACCGACAATACTACCCATTTCAGTATAGAACCACCACTTCCCAAAATGGCTGTTCCTCCATGAACAGCGACCCTCCCACCTCCTTTCTCCACTTTGTAGCGACACGTCCCACCTTTCCCCCTTTTCCATTGGAAAGTTACACGTATCCCAACTTTCGTCTTCCTTGGTTTTTCTTTTTGTTTTTTGACCTGGGTGGTGGTGGTGGAAGTGAGAGTATTCTCTTACACATGATAGAACCCTCCCCCTCCCTTTCTGATTTACGACTGTCCAACCCTTCTTCTTCCTGATTTGTTTCTTGTCTGGGCTGGCACAAATGAGGACAGCTCATCTGTTTGTTAGTCAATCTTCAGTGGATGTGACCCTGCAACCCCCCCCCCCCCCCACAGGTTGTATGCTGAAGTCACACCTTCCCTCTTCCTGGGGTTTTTCTTGTCCTGAATGGCAGCAGTGAGGGTGTCCATGACCTGCTGCTGTTTGAGAGCCAGGATGCCCATGCCCTTGATGAGCCCCGCCAGGCCATAGGCAGCACCCCGCCGCTCCCCGTAGTTGTCCGACTCCAGCAGCAGCACCAGCAGGCGCGACACCAACTCTGGAGCCCCCTGCTTGATCGACGGCACCAGGGGAGGCAAGCAGTTGGCCACAGCTTCCTGAACCTGTGGATGCAGTCACGGTGCAATCACTAACACAAAAAGACAGCTTCCTGAAAATGCGGATGCAGTCATGGTGCAATCACTAACACAAAAAGACAAAAAACAGAAGAATCAACATTTGATCTCCTGTGACTTATGCAGTACTACTGTGATGCTGTCGCCAATTCTGATCTTTCATGGACTTAATCACTAACCAGTTTATACTTTTTCTGGACACCACACTTACAGTGGGGTTTGGTACCCTGCTGTAAAAGTTACTCTCAACAAAACGAAGCACCTGCACATATCATGTGAGTAAAATCATACCACTAAAATTCATTAGGAAAAAAAGGATGAATATGTTGCATGGCAAGGCTATTTTTCATGAACCAACATGAATCCACAAGAGAGAAAAAATAAATCCAATACATTCTCATCATTCCTACCCTGCAGCGGTTCACTGACCTCTTGTGAAGGGGTGGAGAGAGCCGAGACCAGCTGTGCAACAATGGGTTTGACCTTGGGGTTATCGGAGTCAAGGTGACGAGCCAGATTACCCATCAGAATGACGATGCTCTGTCGCACAGTGTCGTTGCTGGCAGTGTTAGGTGCCGTGGCCAAGAAATTCTCAAACACTGGTAGTAACAGGTTGACATTGTCCTGCAATCAGAACAGTTCATTTTGTCTCCACTGAAGGTTGAAAGGACATGGTCAAGGTCAAGGGGAAGTACCTGTGGCGGTGCACAGAGCAAAGCTCCAGGAAGAAAGTCCATTCCAAGCATCCCTCATCCCCACCACCCACCTTGGAGTTTCTCACCACCACCACCACCACCCTTGGTGTTGAAGCACAGCACACAAAATTTCCAAGAATCCAAAGGTTCTGAGAGATATGAAGAAAGTAAATATCTTCTGAGCTAGCCCTGAGATTTTAAATCCCTACTGGATTCACATAAGCCAAGCACCATTGATCTTAGCGATCAAGAAAAGCTTGTTTATGTAAAATGATGGAGGAGAGCCAGCCTGACTTGTTAAACAGACAGCAACCTTCTCACCTTGCCATGTGCATTGATGACGGCCAACGCGGCCTCCCTCATGTGAGAGCGCACCTCGGCAGAGCGGTCCCCCAGCGCCTTGGGCACAAAGAAGGCAAAGAGAGTTCCAATCTCGCCCTCCGGCAGCAAGGGTGCTATCTGCGCCAGAGCCAGTGCCACCCCTGACCTTGCGGGCCATTGGTCCGGAGCCTGTTCCTCCATCTTGCGTCCCAGGGGGTCAACTTTCGGAGGTGGCAGCTGAAAAATAGAACTTTTTTTAAAAGGAGAAAAAAAGAAAAGAAAAAAAAGATGATGTCCCAATAGCTGGAAGTCACTAGTATTATCATGTTATAGCCCCATATCACTCACAATATCATGCTATAGCCCAGTCATTCACATTATCATGCTATAGCCCAGTCATTCACATTACCATGCTATAGCCCATTCACATTATCATGCTATAGCCCAGTCATTCACATTATCATGCTATAGCCCCCAGTCATTCACATTATCATGCTATAGCCCAGTCATTCACATTATCCTGCTATAGCCCTGTCATTCACATTATCATGCTATAGCCCCCAGTCATTCACATTATCATGCTATAGCCCAGTCATTCACATTATCATGCTATAGCCCAGTGATTCACATTATCCTGCTATAGCCCAGTGATTCACATTATCATGCTATAGCCCAGTCATTCACATTATCCTGCTATAGCCCAGTCATTCACATTATCCTGCTATAGCCCCCAGTCATTCACATTATCCTGCTATAGCCCCCATTCACATTAGCATGCTATAGCCCAGTCATTCACATTATCCTGCTATAGCCCAGTCATTCACATTATCCTGCTATAGCCCCCAGTCATTCACATTATCCTGCTATAGCCCCCAGTCATTCACATTATCATGCTATAGCCCCCAGTCATTCACATTATCCTGCTATAGCCCCCAGTCATTCACATTATCCTGCTATAGCCCTGTCATTCACATTACCATGCTATAGCTGCATGCCATTCACATTATCATGCTATAGCCCCATGTCATTCACATTATCATGCTATAGCCCCCAGTCATTCACATTATCATGCTATAGCCCAGTCATTCACATTATCATGCTATAGCCGCATGCCATTCACAGTACCAAAACTACCATACAGGAATTAACATTATTTCCTACCTGCCCAGTGGGGCAAGTACAGGACAAATCAACTTGCGCAACACAAGTTTTCGGTTGCCTGAATTTTTCACTAAACTCACCAAGACACCAAAACAAAGAACAACAAAGTGAAACAACTGTCCACAGTTTTATGGCTGTTGTGGAAATTCATGTAATCTACTGTGGTAATCTGCTGTTGCAGTTTAATGTCAAAAATTATTGCTTTTATTTGGCATTCACTTATTGTCAACTTTTGGATCACACTGTTCAGAATGTTGTTCAGCATTAGAGACTGCGAGAGCAAAGTTTTCCAATGCCATGTACATCATATGGTATCTAAAACAACTTATAAGAAAACAAGCTCTAAATGATAGGCAGTACATAATATGTATTTATAACTTAAACACGCGCACACACACACACATAAATAATAACAAGACTGTGTACTATTACATCTCACTAACACACAAAACTGAACCAGGCTGACTTCAAAAGAAAAGAGTTGCCTCCAAGAACCAGCCTGACTTTAAAAGAAAACAGTTGCCTCCTTTGTTAACTATGGTATCAGGTTTATAAAGATTATTCCACCACCAAACTCACTGTATACTTTGTTTTTACATATTTTAGCACACAGGCAAAAATAGTAACATGCAACTCATTAACCTTCATGAATAAGCACTCCCATTACTGTGTTATATAAACATTTCAAGGCTCAGTTTTACTCACCCTGTGATAGTGTTGATCAGATGGATGTTTAAGTTACTTTTTTTAATTCACTGGCAAAGTAACCCAGCATACTTCAGGTTTATATTAGCATACCGTCTTAATTCTGAGTTGACTAATAATAATTGTGTGCAGTATTGCCCATGACAATTTACTTGTGTGCATGCATATGAGTGTGTGCTGTGTGTGTACGTGTGTGTGTGTGTGTGTGGGGGGGGGGGGGGGAGAGGAAGGTGTGTGCGTGTGATCGTTTTTTTCTTGTGTGTGTGTGTAATTTATGTATACATTGCCTGGATTTAATGTTGCTTTATAAACGCTGTTTATATATTATATATATTATAATTTATATATTGCAGTCAATTTTAGTGTTTTGATATTTACTTAAGGAATGGTTGTTTTATTATAATACTTGTTGAATGTTTTCAGTTATGGGTGAGCCAGAAGAATAATGTGTGTGTGTGTGTGTGTGTGTGTGTGTGTGTGTGTGTGTGTGTGTGTGTGTGTGTGTGTGTGTGTGCATGCATACGTGTGTGTGAGGAATTATATACTGCCTGGATTTAATATATTACTTCATAAATGCTGTCTATAATTTAAATGTTGTGGTCAATCGATGTTTTGATTTTAGCATTTTGTTGTTTAAGGAATTTTGTTTTATTGTAATTTATTGAATATTTAAAGTTATTGGTGAGCCAGAAGAATAGTGTGTGTGTGTGTGTGTGTGTGTGTATGTGTGGGTGGGTGGGTGTGTGCATGCGTGCGTGCATGTGTGTGTGTACACATTGTTATTGTTAAGTATTTTCCTTGTATTTGAGCAGTTTTTAGCTCCGTGTTTCATTGAGTTGTTGATGTTTTATTGTTAATTGTATTGAATATTTTTATGTAAACAACGAGCCAGAAAGCAAATTTCTCTACAAAGAGACAATAAAGTTATATTGCTTATATATAATAAAAGTAACTTCTTAATCTTTTAGAAAACAAATTGCTTCTTTTCTTCTATGTGCTTGAATTGATATAATTTTCAGAACCAAAGGATCACAGTGCCTGAAAATGTAGGGCATAAATATAAGCAGACAGCATAAATATAAGCCGACAGAGTGGTGTAGATCTGTGGAGGTGTCTTGGACTGTATACATGTGAATGTGGGACAAGTGTAAAGCCAACAACCTGACTCAGAATGAGAGTGCAGTTGTACAGATCAGTCTGCCTGTCACCCAAAGCAATGTGTAGATCCCCCCTCCCCTCAGAGTACAAACAGCCCTGGCCGCAAGCACCCTACTCAGTAGCCTAGCACAACTTTTCTGGACCTCACAACAGTGTGAGCAACAAATTTTCTCATTGGCTGATCCACAATAAAGCAGCCAATGACAACACATGTTCTTTGTAATGGTGAAAAAAAAAAAAAAGTTCAAGAGTGAATACTCTACAGACCTGTGATATCGATGTTTACAAGTGCAAAAAAACAAAACCAGTTTGCTGCATTAAACGAGAGAGAGGTAGAAGGATGGGGAAAGGGAGAAAGAGACAGACTTGCAATTGGAAAGAAAGAAATCACCTGCTCAGTCAGGCAACCTCACCATGAAGATGGGTTGTCCGACAGCCAGGTCTACTTGCCCCAGGCAGTTGGGCAGTCCTTAATGTTGAGCCCTGCCATGCTATAGCCCCCAGTCACTTACATTATCATGCTATAGCCCATGTCATTCACACTACCCCGCTATAGCCCATGTCATTCACATTATCATGCTATAGCCCATGTCATTCACACTACCCCGCTATAGCCCATGTCATTCACATTATCATGCTATAGCCCATGTCATTCACATTATCATGCTATAGCCCCCAGTCATTCACATTATCATGCTATAGCCCCCAGTCATTCACATTATCATGCTATAGCCCATGTCATTCACATTATCATGCCATAGCCCCCAGTCATTCACATTATCATGCTATAGCCCCATGTTATTCACATTATCATGCTATAGCCCCCAGTCATTCACATTGTCATGCTATAGCCCCAAGTCATTCACATTATCATGCTATAGCCCCATGTCATTCACATTATCATGCTATAGTCCCATGTCATTCACATTATCATGCCATAGCCCCATGTCATTCACATTATCATGCTATAGCCCCATGTCATTCACATTATCATGCTATAGCCCCAGTCATTCACATTATCATGCTATAGCCCCCAGTCATTCACATTATCCTGCTATAGCCCCCAGTCATTCACATTATCATGCTATAGCCCCCAGTCATTCACATTATCATGCTATAGCCCCGAGTCATTCATGTTATCTTTAGCCCCCAGTCATTTGTGTTATCTTTAGCCCCCAGTCATTCAAATCATCATGCTATAGCCCAGTCATTCAAATTCTCATGCTATAGCCCAGTCATTCATGTTATCTTTAGCCCCCAGTCATTTGTGTTATCTTTAGCTCCCAGTCATTCAAATCATCATGCTTAGCCCAGTCATTTGTGTTATCTTTAGCCCCCAGTCATTCAAATCATCATGCTTAGCCCAGTCATTCAAATCATCATGCTATAGCCCAGAGTCATTCACGATCTCATGATAGCCTCATGTCATTAGCATTCTCATGCTATAATCCCTAGTCATTCACATTATCATGCTATAGCCCCTAGTCATTCACACTATCATGCTATAGCCCCATGTCATTTGCATTATCATGCTATAGCCCCATGTTATTCGCATTATCATGCCATAGCCCCATGTCAGTCACACTATCATGCTACAGCCCCATGTCATTCACACTATCATGCTATAGCCCCATGTTATTTGCATTATCAAGCCATAGCCCCATGTCATTCACATTATCATGCCATAGCGCCATGGCATTCGCATTATCATGCCATAGCCCCATGTCATTCACATTATCATGCCATAGCCCCATGTCATTCACATTATCATGCCATAGCCCCAGTCATTCACATTATCCTGCTACAGCCCCCAGTCATTCACATTATCATGCCATAGACCCTAGTCATTCACATTAGGGTCCATGTGACCCTTCCTGAATGGCACATTATCATGCTATAGCCCCCAGTCATTCACATTATCATGCTATAGCCCAGTCATTCACATTATCCTGCTATAGCCCTGTCATTCACATTATCATGCTATAGCCCCCAGTCATTCACATTATCATGCTATAGCCCAGTCATTCACATTATCATGCTATAGCCCAGTCATTCACATTATCCTGCTATAGCCCAGTGATTCACATTATCATGCTATAGCCCAGTCATTCACATTATCCTGCTATAGCCCAGTCATTCACATTATCCTGCTATAGCCCCCAGTCATTCACATTATCCTGCTATAGCCCCCATTCACATTAGCATGCTATAGCCCAGTCATTCACATTATCCTGCTATAGCCCAGTCATTCACATTATCCTGCTATAGCCCCCAGTCATTCACATTATCCTGCTATAGCCCCCAGTCATTCACATTATCCTGCTATATCCCCCAGTCATTCACATTATCCTGCTATAGCCCCCAGTCATTCACATTATCCTGCTATATCCCCCAGTCATTCACATTATCCTGCTATAGCCCCCAGTCATTCACATTATCCTGCTATAGCCCAGTCATTCACATTACCATGCTATAGCTGCATGCCATTCACATTATCATGCTATAGCCCCATGTCATTCACATTATCATGCTATAGCCCCATGTCATTCACATTATCATGCTATAGCCCCCAGTCATTCACATTATCATGCTATAGCCCAGTCATTCACATTATCCTGCTACAGCCCCCAGTCACTCACAACAAGGCGCAGCTCGTAGAGGTCAAGGAGCTGGGCCAGCACGGCAGGGACGTAGCTCTGATGGCCCTGCAGCACTTGAGCCAGGGTGGCCGCTGCAGCCTTCCTGATGATGTCCACATCATGGTCAATGTCCTTAATAATGGCTGCGTGCAGTTGCTCATGGGGCTCCTGGATGTCCAGGTCTTCCTGAAGGCTGGGGCACAGACAGAGGGGAGATAAACACATGGCACACACAGGGGAGATAAACATGGCACAGTGAGAGGGGAAATAAACACATGGCACACAGAGGGGAGATATACATCGCACAGTGAGAGGGGAGATAAACATGGCACAGTGAGAGGGCAGATAAACATGGCACAGTGAGAGGGAAGATATACACATGGCACAGTAAGAAGGGAGATATATACATGGCACAGAGAGAGGGGAGATACACACATGGCACAATGAGCGAGAGATACACATACATAGTATAGACAGAGGGGAGAGATACACTTGGTACAGATTACACTATGTGCACATGGTACAGAGACAGTGACAGGGGAGATATACACACACATGGTACAGAGACAGTGACAGGGGAGATATACACACACATGGTACAGAGACAGTGACAAGGGAGATATACACACACATGGTACAGAGACAGTGACAAGGGAGATATACACACACATGGTACAGAGACAGTGACAGGGGAGATACACACATGGTACAGAGACAGTGACAAGGGAGATATACACACACATGGTACAGAGACAGTGACAAGGGAGATATATACACACATGGTATAGAGAGTGACAGAGGATATATACACACATGGTACAGAGAGTGACAGAGGATATATAGACACATGGTACAGAGAGTGACAGAGGATATATACACACATGGTACAGAGAGTGACAGAGGAGATATACACACATGGTACAGAGAGTGACAGAGGAGATATACACACATGGTACAGAGAGTGACAGAGTATATATATACACACATGGTACAGAGAGTGACAGAGTATATATATACACACATGGTACAGAGAGTGACAGAGTATATATATACACACATGGTACAGAGAGTGACAGAGTATATATATACACACATGGTACAGAGAGTGACAGAGTATATATATACACACATGGTACAGAGAGTGACAGAGTATATATATACACACATGGTACAGAGAGTGACAGAGAAGATATACACACACACATGGTACAGAGACAGTGACTGGGGAGATATATGCACAGATGCAGAGAGAGTGACAGGGGAGATATACACACACATGGTACAGATGCAGAGAGGGTGACAGGGGAGATATACGTACAGATGGTACAGACGCAGAGAGAGTGACAGGGGAGATATACACACAGATGGTACAGACAGTGACAAGGGAGATACACACACATGGTACAGAGAAAACGACAAGAGAGATATACTCTTGAAGGCTGAGAGAAAGTGAGTGGAGAGAGCAGCATCCACCTGATGTGACACGTGCTACCGGTTGTTCAGATGCCCTGACCTCTCTGATAAAGGGAGTGGAGAGATGAACATGCACACTTAAGTGTGAACACACACAAGCACATAAACAGGCACATGTTAGTGTGAACCTGCCCACAGGCACATCAACACATCAGTGGAAACACAGCTACATACATGTACACACAAGTGTGAACACATCCACAAACACCCCCACATACAAGTGTGAACATACCCACAAGCACACAAAGGTGAAAACACATAAGCAGCGCATGGACAGGCACACATTAATGTGAACACACCTGCATTCACACTAACACACTCAAGTAAAGAGATAAATGACAAAAGCAATCTGTAATTTACTACCCGACAATTGTCTTTGGATACTCTTAAACCAGGAACCACAAAATGATCCCCACAGTGAGACACTCACGATTTTGCCAGCTGTTGGATGGACTCTTCCACATCATTACAAGCAATCCACACTCGCTTGGCAATCTGCATCGCCACCTCATAGTCATCCTCCAACTCCGGCAGTACTCCAAACAGCTTGTGCAGTGCCTACAACACACACAAGAAAGCCACTATACCAGTCCCATCCCCAGCGCCAACTCGAACAACAGGTCACACTTCAAAGATTTATCCTTGCAGGAAACCTGGGTCACCTGACCTGGGTGTGGTTACAGCACCATTACCCGTTCCTGCCAATGTGTGCAGTAACTTCATGTGTCTACCACTTCATGAGCCCAAACAATGTGCAGTAACTTCATGTGTCTACCACTTCATGAGCCCAAGCAATGTGCAGTAACTTCATGTGTCTACCACTTCATGAGCCCAAGCAATGTGCAGTAACTTCATGTGTCCACCACTTCATGAGCCCAAACAATGTGCAGTAACTTCATGTGTCCACCACTTCATGAGCCCAAACAATGTGCAGTAACTTCATGTGTCCACCACTTCATGAGCCCAAACAATGTGCAGTAACTTCATGTGTCCACCACTTCATGAGCCCAAACAATGTGCAGTTAGTCACTTCATGTGTCTACCACTTCATGTGCCCAAACAATGTGCAGTTAGTCACTTCATGTGTCTACCACTTCATGTGCCCAAACAATGTGCAGTTAGTCACTTCATGTGTCTACCACTTCATGTGCCCAAACAATGTGCAGTTAGTCACTTCATGTGTCTACCACTTCATGTGCCCAAACAATGTGCAGTTAGTCACTTCATGTGTCTACCACTTCATGTGCCCAATCACATAGCTGCCAGTGCTTGCGATTTGTAATGTGCATGCCATTGTACACAGGAGCTGTCCAAGCACCATAAGAGAATTTGCACAAGCACTGACTGGGAGAAAAATCTGTTGCTGCACCAGTGAGCCAAACTTGAATCAGTGTTGTGCCTGGCTTCTGGGTCCAAAATGGTAACAGCACACGGTTAATCCAATGCTCTATCCGCTGAGCCCATCCTGCCCCTGGTAAAATGGTAACAGCACACAGTTAATCCAATGCTCTATCCGCTGAGCCCATCCTGCCCCTGGTAAAATGGTAACAGCACATGGTTAATCCAATGCTCTATCCGCTGAGCCCATCCTGCCCCTGGTAAAATGGTAACAGCACACGGTTAATCCCATCTGAGCCAGCAGCCCAAACAACCGGTGTAACAACAACAGCTGATTAGATCACAGAAAGCCACAAGTAATACTGTGTGTGAAAAGCCCACCAGGTGGTGGTGAAGTTTGTCTCACAAGTTAAGGCACAGCAACAGAGCGACAGACCGGTGGATTCCAAGCAAAAACTTGGCAGTAAGCAACAGTGCATGCCCACTGCTACTCAGATATCAGCTGCAGCCAAATGCGGCCAAACAGTCCTGTCTATTCTCTTTATGAAAGCAGCTGCACTCTTTATGTTACCTTCTTGCATGAGATCAGCTGGAACAGGGGGTCATATGATGGCTCATTCAGACACCATTGTTTTCTGTGTGGCAGTCTTTGCCTCACTCACAAGTGTTCACAGGTTCAGATTTCCTGGCTGCCCTTTGCCTCACTCACAAGTGTTCACAGGTCCAGATTTCCTGGCTGCCCTGCAGACCTATGACAGTTTGCAGCAGCCCACCAGGAAGTAGCTACTGAAATACCACCACCACAAGCAGGGCAGGACACCAGGATGTAGCTACTGAAATACCACCACCACAAGCAGGGCAGGACACCAGGATGTAGCTACTGAAACACCACCACCACAGGCAGGGCAGGACACCAGGAAGTAGCTACTGAAACACCACCACCACAAGCAGGGCAGGACACCAGGAAGTAGCTACTGAAACACCACCACCTCAGGCAGGGCAGGACACCAGGAAGTAGCTACTGAAACACCACCAACAGAAGCAGGGCAGGACACCAGGAAGTAGCTACTGAAACACCACCACCTCAGGCAGGGCAGGACACCAGGAAGTAGCTACTGAAACACCACCAACAGAAGCAGGGCAGGACACCAGGAAGTAGCTGCTGAAACACCACCACCACAGGCAGGGCAGGACACCAGGAAGTAGCTACTGAAACACCACCACCACAAGCAGGGCAGGACACCAGGAAGTAGCTACTGAAACACCACCACCACAGGCAGGGCAGGACACCAGGAAGTAGCTACTGAAACACCACCAACAGAAGCAGGGCAGGACACCCTTGCTCTGGCAGCAGTTCTCACTTCACTCCCAGGTGACCCCACCTTCCCTCTCCACTGTGACCGGGACCAACAATCTCACCTGCACTGTAACCGGGACCAACAATCTCACCTGCACTGTGACCGGGACCAACAATCTCACCTGCACTGTGACCGGGACCAACAAGCTCACCTGCACTGTGACCGGGACCAACAATCTCACCTGCACTGTGACCGGGACCAACAATCTCACCTGCACTGTGACCGGGACCAACAAGCTCACCTGCACTGTGACCGGGACCAACAATCTCACTTGCACTGTGACCGGGACCAACAATCTCACCTGCACTGTGACCGGGACCAACAATCTCACCTGCACTGTGACCGGGACCAACAAGCTCACCTGCAGCGAAGCCTCCCTGACAGCAGAACACGGAGACTCCAGGGCCTTAAGCAGTTCCAAGACCTCCGCGCTGGTTGCCGTGGCAGCGCCCTGCTCACCATTGGCGCAGGCAGCCAGCTTCAGCAGCGCTGTTGATGCCTTCTGCTGCAGGTCCAGCTCCATGGTACCGATGACCGCCAGACACAGAGACATCAGCTTCTGACGGGGCAGCAGCTCAGGGTCCATCTAGACAAACAGGTCAACACCAATGTAATGCTACAAAACAGGTCAACAACAAGGTAACACTGCAAAATGAGTCTCTGTTGGCATAATACATTTTGTGAACTGTTTGGCATTGCTGGAAAACCAACTCACACTGGCAGGATTAAGCCCAAGATTCTTTTTGTTATCACACTCCAAACAGTACATGCTCCACTGACACAGCAGCAACCAAACTCAATAGGTTCTGCATGACTGCAGTGACCCCAGGGACATACCAATGATCTGGAGCCAGGGCGCTGCTCAGTGGAGCGTCTCATTCCAGCGTGCAGGATGATGAGCTCAAGGGCCTCCTGGCAAACTGCCACGTCTCCCTTGACAACCTGTCCAACAACAACGCCACATGATGATGGTCAACACAACCACCAGGTGGTAAAGGAACACTTTCATTACTACAACAAAATTGATGGCAACATTACTCATTAATTAATTTGAAGCGGTACAGCAAAGTGTAAAATAAATTTGTAAAAACATTTCAGTTAGAGAAAAACGATTCATCACCTTCTTTAAGCACTCTCATTTCAAAATAAATCTGTACAACCTGCACAATGAAGACTATCCAACGCATACTGCAACCCAACAAACAAATCCTGTTTACATTCTCTGACATCTCTCTTATGCCTTTGTCATTCTGCATCTGTCTAGTCTTTGTATGTGCCAACAACAGGCAGTTTACTGCGTACATTTCCCAACAAAATCTGGTGACTTACCATGTCAGCCAAGAGAGAAGGTTGTACTGATGGGGATGAAAATATAAAACAAACTTACAAACTGAACTCCAGGTTTTCTGCCGGCTCAGTATAGTGTACCATGGTTCACTTACCAGCCCTAAGTCCTCAGTTCATACAGAAATGAAAACCAAGGCAAACTAGAGACTGTGTCCTTGTTGCTGCTGATCAGATGATGTCAACATGGGACAGTAAAGCCACAAAACTCCAGACTTCCCACCTTTCCACCGTTTTTCAACACCGATGCCACCAGATAGTAGAAGAAGCCGACAGAAGAAGCTGGGAAAAGCTCAGGTTGCTTGGGGTCAGCGTTGACGCGCTCCAACAGCTGATGCAGTGTGCGAGCGGCTTGCGCAGGTAAAGGCTCTTCCAACCATTGGGCAGGGGTGCTGCAAGCAGGCTCCAACAGACGCAGGGTGACATTGCTGACCAGGGTTCCTGAAACAGGGGTTCAACTCCCTCATGTTCACCACAACCTCACGCCTCTCTTTGAACACACCTCTCTTTGTGCAACAGCTCCAATGTTTAAACATTTGCAGAGAATCACAACATTGCTATATTTGTCTTCCAACCTATGGGATTTTAGGGCAAGTAGCAACCACACAGCAATGAACATACCCAGCTTTGTGTCATTGAAGGCCACCCCCCAGCCTGAGGAAGACCAGAATGACTGGGGGTGGGGGCATGACTTAGCAATGAACATACCCAGCTTTGTGTCACTGAAGGCCACCTTGCCTATCCTGAGGAAGACCTGACTGACTGGGGGGTGGCGCGGCGAGGGTGGCATACAGCACAGCAATGAACATACCCAGCTTTGCGTCATTGAAGGCCACCTCGCCCAGCCTGAGGAAGACAAGACTGACTGGGGGGGGGGGGGGGGGGGGAGGTGTGTGTGGGGGGGGGGCATATGGCAC
Organism: Alviniconcha strummeri; assembly: GCA_963584105.1. Taxonomy (NCBI): domain Eukaryota; kingdom Metazoa; phylum Mollusca; class Gastropoda; family Provannidae; genus Alviniconcha; species Alviniconcha strummeri. The sequence goes on from OY757552.1 coordinate 20,949,639, forward strand.
AGCAATGAACATACCCAGCTTTGTGTCATCGAAGGCCACCTCGCCCAGCCTGAGGAAGACGAGACTGACTGGGGGGGTGGGGGGGGGTGGGGGGGGGGAGGGGGGGGGGGGCATATGGCACAGCACTGAACATACCCAGCTTTGTGTCATCGAAGGCCACCTCGCCCAGCCTGAGGAAGACAAGACTGACTCGGGGAGCAGCCAGGGGGGAGGCCAGCAGGGGGACCAGAACTCCGCACAGCAAGTTCATGTAGAAGCAGCACTCGTTGGGGTCGCCGTGCAGCGCTGCCTCCAGCAAGGAACAGCTACAGCACAGCTGGTTGTACAGCTGGGTCAGAAAAGTGCCAGTAAAAAATGCTGCACCAAAAGACATGTAAGTAAAAAATGCTGCATCAAAACAGGTGTAAGTAAAAAAAAGGTGTAAGTACACAGTAGAATGCTGTTTCAATGCAACTCTACAGAGGAAAGCCCTTTCTAAACAAGAAGGGAAGCTACAGACTAGCATTCAATTGCAAAACTGGAAAAAGAATCATTATCTTCCTTAAAGGACAAGTCCAAGGTTAGGGGTGATTTTTGACACGATTTCCGTTAAAGCTCACTGAGAACGACGATGTAGGTGAAACTGTGATCTGAGGGTTATAAATGCACGAAAAAAAGGCATTTTCTGTCGAACCGAAAGCGTCGCCATGACGCCCAAATCACATGACCATATGCCTACTACGTCACTCTGGGGAGTCGCTGCAAAATGGCTAACTCAGTCTCAGACCTGTTTACCCCCCCAAATGCACAAGTGTAGTCAGGAGGTACGATGTGTAGTCATAGTGCATCAGTTGAAACTTGACCGATTTATCATTCACACATTCAGATTCTCATTGAGTCATTCTCACTCGAGTCAAAATAACACAGAAACTTAATAAAACAACAAATACAATTATTTTGCTGTAGTGTAAGTATAGTGGGTTTTTTGTATTTTTCCTTTTTTTCTTTCTCAGTTACAAATTTAGACAAGATTATCAGTTTGTGCAACACACAAAGCACATTCACACACACACACACACACACACACACACACACACACACACACACACAGACACACACACTCACACACACACACTCACACACACTCTCTCTCTCTGTTTCTATGCGCTTGAATTTATATAATTTTGAGAATCTGAAGACCACAGTACCTAAAAATGTAAGTCATAAACATAAGGCGACAGCATGGCACTGCTAGCACGGTCTCAGCCACACGCAAGTGCTGTAGATCCGTTCAGGTCTCTTGCTGGGCCGTGCACATGTGAATGTGGGAAAATTGCAAAGCCAACAGCTTGACTCAGAATGAGAATGCAGTTGTACAGATCAGTCTGCCAGTCACCAAAAGTCATTTGCATAGTTCGTGTAATGCAAGCATAGATGTGTAGTTTGGGCTTCAAATGTGTAGTTTTCTACGCCAATTGCATAGACTAAACAGGTCTGCCAACTCCAGCTCCAAAGACGAAACTGATACTTTGTCCGAGAGACCCACAAGGATACAGCCGTATCAGTTTGAGCCTGTCAGGCAGGATTTTGAAAGCGTACCGGAACATCGTGTCAGCTTCAAAGCAAACCCCATGCAGTATTCCATGGGGTTTGCGAAATCGCACTCACTGAAGTGCTTGCCACATAAATGGGTGTGTTGCGGTGCTGCAAGAAAGTCAGCTCGTTTGAATTGTATAAACTTAATCCACATTTGCCTCACTGCGGGACGATTGCGCGGGAGCTCGTGCATCGTTATACCTGGGGTTGTCTGCAAATTGTTACAGTTCGCGGCAACACAGTAGGCCGGCATAGTTAACTTTTTTGTCGACCACACGCATACACAGTTTACTGAAGAATCTAAGATGGCAACCGCACTGACTCCCCAGACTGACGTCACTTCCGAGGAAGCCTACAGAAAATAAAATCGATTAAAAACCCAATTAAACAATTTTTATTAATTTTTATTTCATTAAATCTGAAACTAGTGACTCATTTGTCAATCATTTTGATGGTCATTTTGCATACTTAAAAACCTTGGACTTTTACTTTAAATACATACCAGATTCATAGCAGCCATGCAACACATCAATTGGTTATTTTGAACATGAGAAAAAATCAAACAAAAGGTTCTGTATTCATGCTGTACCTGCTGCTTACCTGAGTGAGTCGCTGGCGGGTGTCCGATTCCCTCTGGCGCTGAGCAGCCAGCAGCTCCTCCTGCTTCTTGGTGAGCTTGGGCATGGCTTCCGCCTGCTTCCCCTTCTTCTGCTCCATCACCTGCCGCACAGCCCCACACATCACCATCACTGGCAGCCCTACACTGCCTTCACTGCCTTACTTAACACTGCCTTACTTAACACTGCCTTACTTAACAATGCCGTTCACCGGCAGCCTCTGCCTTCACAGCCTTACTTAACACTGCCGCTCACCGGCAGCCTCTGCCTTCACAGCCTTACTTAACACTGCCGCTCACCGGCAGCCTCTGCCTTCACAGCCTTACTTAACACTGCCGCTCACCGGCAGCCTCTGCCTTCACAGCCTTACTTAACACTGCCGCTCACCGGCAGCCTCTGCCTTCACTGCCTTACTTAACAAGTTCACTGCAGCACAAATTGAGGCCAGGTTGTGTGAGGAAAGGCCCCTGTAAAAGTAACTCTACTGGGCTATAGTAATCCTCACTGTTGTGAACTGCAGCAACACAAGTGGTACAGACAAGTGCATGCAGTCAGATAAAATAACAGCAGCACAGGTTGAAGAAGAAGAAGTACTTTGGTGTTGTACGCCCAGTCAACCATGATGGTTATATCAGGGTGACGGTTAAAGAGGAAGCAAGTACAGACTCAGAAAACAGAGATGAAAATGGAAATCATCCCACTCCCCCTCCCCACCCCCCTCAAAACCCACCTCACCAAAAAACAACTTTCCAGTGAACCCACTTACCTTTCTCAGTTCCAGTTCAGCCATCTGTTCAGCGTAGGAATACAGCTTGTTTTCTCTCCGCACATTCTGCTCTATGCCACTGGCTTTCATTGCGCTGATACAGGACAAAACAACAGGTCATGTCAGTGTGAACGGATAGAACACCTGGTCACGCCTAGCCTGAACTGACAAGGGCAGAACACCTGGTCACACCTAGCCTGAACTGACAAAGGGCAGAACACCTGGTCATGCCCAACATATCAAAATGCACAAGTGTTTTCCATGTTCAGATATGACATTTTTCAATAATGGTGTGATCTCTGACTCACTTCTCAATAATAATAATGGCATGATCTCTCAAACTCCCTTTTCAATAATGGTGTGATCTGACTCCCTTATCAATAATGGTGTGATTTCTCACTCCCTTTTCAATAATGGTGCGATCTCTCAGACTCCCTTTTTAATAATGGTGTGATTTCTCACTCACTTTTCAATGATGGTGCGATCGTACAGCTCACCCTCAGGAGTGAGGAAGATGTTGTACTCTTCCCTGGTGACCTGCTCCAGCCCCGTGTTGCTGATCAGGCTGGACACGTAACTGGTCAAAGAGGGCATCACATCTTGTGAACACACCCGGCACACTGTCGTCATGGCTTTTGTCACAGTCTGCAATGGAAGCACAGCTAGTCAGAGAGGGCAGCATGTCATCTGAATACACCCGGCACAATGTCGTCATGGGTTTTGTTGCTGTCTGCAATGGAAGCACAGCTAGTCAGAGAGGGCAGCATGTCATCTGAATACACCCGGCACAATGTCGTCATGGGTTTTGTTGCTGTCTGCAATGGAAGCACAGCTAGTCAGAGAGGGCAGCAAGTCTTGTTAACACAAGTCATCTAGTTACTGTGCACAAGTCCTCTAGTTGCTGTATGCAAGTCAACTAATTGCCTTTTATTTTGGATTGCACCACACAAATATCACTCGACTGATTGGGAAAGTACGCAAGTTAAGTGGTTGCTGTATGCAGTATTTTGTCATAGACTTTGGTGTTACAGCTTGCCCCCCCCCCCCCCCCACCCTCATCAACCAATTCTCTTCATGATTTTCCCTAGTGCACACAGCTATGCCATGCTCATCCCAGATGACATGTGGCAGAAATGCCCAATGTTACTGTAACAGGCCATCTGATTATGCAGGTAACCACCACCCCCTCCAACACACACACCAACTTACAGCAGGCAGAATGTCCCCAGTCTTGGCAAAAGCAAGGCACTCAGTGACGTGGTTGCGAACAAAGCTGTGAGGGTCCAGCTTCAACCGCTGAAGTATCTCCACCCACATGTCCTGGTTGCCGTACACTGGCGTAACACACACAGTACATCACTACGTAGAACATGTAGTACATCACCATGTACAGCACACAGTACATCATGCAGTACCTCACCACGGCTTACCTCTATGTGACCCAGCACTGTACAATAGCCCCAAAACAAAGTGAAGCAGCTGCTGTAAAGGGGGGGGGGGGGGGTGCTGCATCTCTCCTACCACCAGAGAGCATACAATTGTTGAAATGTTGTTGTTTTTTCTTTGAGCTTTTGGATGGCTGCCATGTTTTCAATAGTGCATCTGAGCATATATTCACCGGGGGCATCAACATGTTTTACCAATGATTCACTGAGTACATCAACATGATTTACCTATCATTCACTGAGTACCTCAACATGTTTTACCTATCATTCACCAAGTACATCAACATATTTTACCTGTCATTCACTGAGTACATCACCACGTTTGAACCAAATCATTCACAGAGTACACTAACACGTTTCAAGTCTATCACGAGACAGTCTCACTTTCACAGTCGCCTTCAAGAGGTTGGCGACACCATCAGCACCAAATGGAGCACTGACCAAAAGGGGATCAAGTACTAACTGATGTAGGGGTGGTGAGCTGGAAGCAGTGTTGCCATGGCGATGGCTTCTGCATCCTTGGCATCCACCTTCTCTACAGTGCAGATGGCCAGCAGCGCGTCACAAAGGAACTTGGGATTGATGACCTTGGACTCTTCGCTGGGTTTCCCCTCATCTTCTCTCTCCAGCTGCTGGCGCAGGTCCGACACCTGAGGGATCAAGGAAGTGTGGGTAGTCCATGCCCGGCAACCTCAACACTTCTTCACATCAGGGACAAACAGCACTGAACATTCACATCAGGGCAAACAGCACTAAACATTCACATCAGCGGCAAACAGCACTAAACATTCACATCGGGGGCAAACAGCACTTAACATTCACATCAGGGGCAAACAGCACTAAACATTCACATCAGGGGCAAACAGCACTAAACATTCACATCGGGGGCAAACAGCACTGAACATTCACATCAGGGCAAACAGCACTAAACATTCACATCGGGGGCAAACAGCACTTAACAGTCACATCAGGGGCAAACAGCACTAAACATTCACATCAGGGGCAAACAGCACTAAACATTCACATCGGGGGCAAACAGCACTGAACATTCACATCAGGGCAAACAGCACTAAACATTCACATCAGGGGCAAACAGCACTTAACAGTCACATCAGGGGCAAACAGCACTAAACATTCACATCAGGGGCAAACAGCACTAAACATCTACATCAGGGGCAAACAGCACTAAACATTCGCATCAGGGGCAAACAGCACTTAACATCTGCATCAGGGGCAAACAGCACTTAACATTTGCATCAGAGGCAAACAGCACTAAACATTCACATCAGGGGCAAACAGCACTAAACATTCACATTGGGGGCAAACAGCACTCAACATTTGCATCAGGGGCAAACAGCACTTAACATTTGCATCAGGGGCAAACAGCACTAAACATTCACATCGGGGGCAAACAGCACTTAACATTTGCATCAGGGGCAAACAGCACTAAACATTCACATCGGGGGCAAACAGCACTTAACAACTGCATCAGGGGCAAACAGCACTAAACATTCGCATCGGGGGCAAACAGCACTGAACATTCGCATCAGGGGCAAACAGCACTAAACATTTGCATCAGGGGCAAACAGCACTAAACATTCACATCGGGGGCAAACAGCACTTAACAACTGCATCAGGGGCAAACAGCACTAAACATTCGCATCGGGGGAAAACAGCACTGAACATTCACATCGGGGGCAAACAGCACTTAACAACTGCATCAGGGGCAAACAGCACTAAACATTCGCATCGGGGGCAAACAGCACTGAACATTCGCATCGGGGGCAAACAGCACTAAACATTCACGGGCAAACAGCACTAAACATTCACATCGGGGGCAAACAGCACTAAACATTCACATCAGGGGCAAACAGCACTAAACAATGGAAATGGATTGGAAAGAAATGAAACTGAATGCACCACTAAGGCAGAAATGAGAAGGGCAGAATTCACAACAGCAGGAGAAGCATACTCCTGTGTAATGTATTCTGACTCCTTTCCATTCTTCACACTCACTGCCCTTGTTTCAGCTGTTCTTTTTCAAATGTTACTTTGAGTGTTTTTGTTTGGGTTGTTGTTGTTGTGGTAATGGCTGTTTGAAATATTGATTTTTGCTTTTATTTTTGAAAAGTTGATTTTTGTTGTGCCTGCCGTGTTATGCTGGTTTTGCTAGCATTTTAAAAGGATTCACTTTTTTACTGCTGTTTTTGATGCCTTTATTTCTGAAATGTTGATTTTTGTTGTGCCTGCTGTGTTATGCTGGTTTTGCTAGTATTTTTGAAGGATTCACTTTTTTTATTGCTGTTTTGATGCTTTTGAACTGCAAGTTTCTGATTCCTCTTGGTTTCACCAGTCTCTCCCTGAATGAAGAGTTGATCTGCTTTATGCCAGGCACTCATCTGGATCTGAATGCCCTGAATTCTCCCTTTTGGTCTTACCAGTAGACCACACTGGGTCACTACAGGACAATCAAACTCTGTCATGTGTCAACACATACTTTCAATCCCTTTTCAAATCTATATAAAACTATCATCCCTTTTCATATATAAAACTATCAAGTCAAACCTACAAACCTGTTCAAACAAATTCATATAAAATACATACAGTGAAACACAAACATCAAACCAAAATAGTCAAAGAATTATTCTCTTTGGTAATGTCCTTGTTAAAAAAGCATGCAATGCAAGGTCATACTGGTATCGTCAACCCATCTATTTATCAATCTGAGTTTAAATTATAAAAAAAAAGACAAAAAAGAAGAAAAGGAATGGCCAGAAAGAATTTAAAAAAAGAAGAAGACCTGAATTTGTCACGGCAAGTTGCAGTGTTATGGCAGCACAGTGCACGCAGCACGGAATGACCATCTACAAACCAACCCATCAACAAGCCCACTGCCTGAACGCCACGTACACTGACCCCAGCGCTCAGCAACTCACATTCTGTGTGTCCAGCACGGACTTGAACTGGGAGATGAGGGCCAGCGAGATCTGGGCGCCCCCCAGCATAGACAGCAGCTTGCGAACGGCTGAGATGCTCTGCACGCGCACGGTGCTGGAGCGACGAGTCAGCGTGAAGATGAGGGCGTGGTAGTAGGGTTGTGATGTGGCCTCCGTCATTTTGTTGGGGAAGTCCAGGATGAGGCGCTGGGCCACAGACACCAGACTGCACAGGGCTGGAGAGCAGGGGGAAAGAGACAATGTTAGTGAAGGTCTGAAGACACCAGACTGGACAGCAGGGGGGAAAGAGACAATGTTAGTGAAGGTCTGAAGACACCAGATACAGACCTGTTTACCCCCCCAAATGCACAAGTGTAGTTTGGGTAGTCTAAATGTGTAGTCAGGAGGTACGATGTGTAGTCATAGTGCATCAGCTGAAACTTGACCGATTTATCATTCACACATTCAGATTCTCATTGAGTCATTCTCACTCGAGTCAAAATAACACAGAAACTTAATAAAACAACAAATACATTTATTTTGCTGTCGTGTAAGTATAGTTTTTTTTTTGTATTTTTCCTTTTTTTCTTTCTCAGTTACAAATTTAGACAAGATTATCAGTTTGTGCAACACACAAAGCACATTCACACACACACACACACACACACACACACACACACACACACACACTCACACACACGCACACTCACACACACACTCACACTCTCACACACACACACACACTCACACACACTCACACTCATACACACACACGCACACACACACACTCACACACACACACACACACACACACTCTCTCTCTCTCTGTTTCTATGCGCTTGAATTTATATAATTTTGAGAATCTGAAGACCACAGTACCTAAATATGTAAGTCATAAACATAAGGCGACACCATGGCACTGCTAGCACGGTCTCAGCCACACGCAAGTGCTGTAGATCCGTTCAGGTCTCTTGCTGGGCCGTGCACATGTGAATGTGGGAAAATTGCAAAGCCAACAGCTTGACTCAGAATGAGAATGCAGTTGTACAGATCAGTCTGCCAGTCACCAAAAGCGATGTGTAGACCCCCCCCCCCCCCCCCAAGTGTACAAACAACCCCAGCCGCAAGCGCCCTACTCCTAGTACAATTTTTCTGGACCTCAAAACAGTGTGAGCGACAAATGTTCTCATTGGCTGATCCCCAACAAAGTAGCCAATCACAACGCACGTTCTTTGTAATGATGATTAAAAATGCTCAAGGGAGATAACTCTACAGACTGATGCTATCGATGTTTGTAAGTGCGGAAAAACTCTATGTTTGCTGCATTAAAATGAGAGAGAGGGAGAAGGGCGGGGAAAGGGAGAAAAAGACAGACTCGAAGCTGGAAAAAAACCTTTCCAGTCGCTTTGAACTCCTTGTAGAACTTGCTTTCAACAGGTTGCTTACAGTCAAATTGACCGCCATGAAAGTCCGATTTGCAAATAGTGCAAAGAACAAGTTCACTGCCTTTCCTCCAACTCAAAGGAACCGAACACGGATAAGCTTCCTGATAAGCAGGGAGAAATTTCTGGGATGGAACTTTCTTCCTTTTAATCACAGTAGCAGAGCCTTTGGAGGCTAACACATTGTTTCTTCTGAAGAAGTTTCATAAGCTCGCTTCTTCGACTTGGACATTTTTTCCCAATTGAAGTGAGTTTCGGCTGCGTTCAGAACCTATGTTTGCACCAAAACCAGAGTCGTTATTGCAAGACTTGATGCGCGCGTATCATAAGCGGGCCCGCATACCTTCTGTACACAGTGGCCGTGTCAAAAAATAGGACCGAATCACACTTGTCGGTATCGCGTAGCCGAAACAAAGTCATTTGCGTAGTTCATGTAATGCAAGCGTAGATGTGTAGTTTGGGCTTCAAATGTGTAGTTTTCTACGCCAATTGCGTAGACTAAACAGGTCTGCAGATAGCCCAGTAGAACTGAAAGGTGACTGTGTTAGGTGATGGTCTTAAGACACCAGACTGGACAGCAAAGGCAAAGTGACTGTGTTTGGTGATGGTCTTAAGACACCAGACAGTCCAGTAGAACTGAAAGGTGACCATGTTAGGTGAAGGTCTAAAGACACAGACTGCACAGGGCTGAACAGCAGGGGAAAGTGACAATGTTAGGTGAAGGTCTAAAGACACAGACTGCACAGGGCTGAACAGCAGGGGAAAGTGACAATGTTAGGTGAAGGTCTAAAGACACAGACTGCACAGGGCTGAACAGCAGAGGAAAGTGACAATGTTAGGTGCAGGTTTGAAGTGCAATTTCAGCTGACCGTTATTCAAAATATATTTGTTACTCTGGTAAAGAGGTGAGCTGGTCTGGTCTAGCCATAAGGCATTTACTGCTAAGTGGATGGCATTGGTTTGATTCCATTTTGGATCTCTTTCTCTTCAAAGTTTGTGGTTCATGGACAGTGTCTGACTGTTCCTCCACAACGCTGTGGCTGGCCACCACTGCCCATCTTAATGCAGAAGCCATGCTGAGGGCTACAGCGTGGCATTAGGTACAGTTCCCTTCTTCTCCCCATCTCATAGGATCTTGGTCCCTGCCATTACTCCCCAGAGACCACTGGGTGCTGAACAAGTGTAAGGAACTAACAATCTGGTGAAGTGTTTTTCCTGACCCTGTTAAGGCCTGGTGCCTGCATTGGTCAGTCAGCAGTCAAAGGGTGTCCAGCATAAAGCTCCCCTCTTCCCCCCAACAGCCACTCTTAGCATTGCCAGCCCATGGTTAAGGCCTCTTCTTGGCATGGTTGAAATGCTGCCAGTCAAAATGAAGGTACAATCTCTTACCAGCTAAAGTAGGTCCACATTTCCTAGGCTGAATCTGAAGCTACAATCCCATATTAGATTTTCACACAGGTCACAAATCATATCTTCCATTCTATCGGATTCAGTCTGGAGTCGGGGATGGCGTCATAGATGTGTATGAAATCATACTTCACAGAGCATTGCTAATTCAAAAAAAGAAAAAGTCTCACAACAACAACAAAACACACAAAGAGAGGTTAAGAAGAAGAGGAAGACTGAGCACAAATGACCAGTTTCTCTGACCAACCCCTGAAACATACCGTCCTGAAATTCATGGCCCAAATTACCCAGCTGCATCTGTTTACCTTGCCTTTCAAATGTCCCCCTCACATCATTACAGCAGGCTGATCCTAACCCTGACCAACACTGACAACCACTCACTCTCATCGGTGGCGGAGGCCAGAAACTTTTCGCTGACTATCCACTGCTTGCTGCTGTCCAGAATCATGGCCCAGAATGGGCCCAGCTTGGTTTCTGCAATCATCACCATGAACACAGTTACCATACACACTGGTTTCTGCAATCATCACCATGAACACAGTTACCACACACACTGCTTTCTGCAATCATCACCATGAACACAGTTACCATACACACTGGTTTCTGCAATCATCACCATGAACACAGTTACCACACACACTGGTTTCTGCAATCATCACCATGAACACAGTTACCACACACACTGGTTTCTGCAATCATCACCATGAACACAGTTACCATACACACTGGTTTCTGCAATCATCACCATGAACACAGTTACCACATACACTGGTTTCTGCAATCATCACCATGAACACAGTTACCACACACACTGGTTTCTGCAATCATCACCATGAACACAGTTACCACACACACTGGTTTCTACAATCATCACCATGAACACAGTTACCACACACACTGGTTTCTGCAATCATCACCATGAACAGCTACCACACACACTGGTTTCTGAAATCATCACCATGAACACAGTTACTACACACACTGATTTCTGCAATCATCACCATGAACTCAGTTACCACACACACCACTGTCCTGGGCCATGGCCCCTCTGGCAATCTGCAATCATCACAATGTACACAGTTATCACACATGCTGCGTCTCCATTTCGGTCCTGTGGAAACTCTTGGGAGATAGGATGGAGTGCTTGTGGGTCTTCCCCATCGTGTAGATACCACAGTGACATGAACAGGGGGCAGGGATGTAGATACCACAGTGACATGAACAGGGGGCAGTATGTGAACAGGGTGCAGGGATGTAGATACCACAGTGACATGAACATGGTGCAGGGATGTAGATACCACAGTGACATGAACAGGGGGCAGTGATGTGAACAGGGTGCAGGGATGTAGATACCACAGTGACATGAACAAGGGAAGTGATGTGAACAGGGTGCAGGGATGTAGATACCATACCACAGTGACATGAACAAGGGCAGCGATGTGAACAGGATGCAGGGATGTAGATACCAGTGACATGAACAGGGGCAGTGATGTGAACAGGGTGCAGGGATGTAGATACCACGGTGACATGAACAAGGGGCAGTGATATGAACAGGGTGCAGGGATGTAGATACCAGTTTTATGGCATGCTCACACCTTAGTTAACTCTCTCCCCTCTGCATAAAGCCATTTTTTTGACTGGTTCCTTAAAAGGCATGTGGTAGTTGGTAGTGCTTGTGTTTGCTTTTCTTTTCTTATTCATTCTGATGCCTGATGTTTTTTGTTTTTGCCACTTGCATCACCTGTAATGGGACATCAATTAAAAAAACGAAAAAAAGGAGGCCCTCACCAGCTTCAATGTCGACGGAGGCGAGCCTGACGAGGGTGCATGAGGCGGACACCACCTCCGTGACAAGCGCCAGCTGCCCTGTCTGCTTGCTGGCCCTCTCGATCGTCTGCAGCAACAGCGGCACAACACGCGTCGCCTGCTGCATGGTGTCCCCTGAAAACAAAACAAAAACAGTGCAGTCTTAGCCTGACCTTCACTTTCATGCGTGTTTGTTTTTGTCCTGTTCCACTGAGCTGAGGGCGAACCCTTGCTGTCCTCTTTGACTTGCTGTCGCTGTGTTTTAGTCAGTTCACGTCATCCACTGCAAGAGAAAGAGTCCTGTTTTCTACCAATTCTCCTGTATCCCAGTCAAAGCTCAGTTACTGATGGAAAATATACACGTGTTTCCCTTGCAGACCAAATTCACTTGACACAGTCATATTAATGACACGACAAAGTTCACCTGGACACAGTAATTTTAATGACATGATTCAAAGTTCACTTGGACAGAATATTAATGACACAACAAAGTTCACTTGGACAGAATATTAATGACATGACAAAGTTCACTTGGACAGAATATTAATGACATGACAAAGTTCACTTGGACACAGCAACATTAATGACCTAACATAATTCACTTGGACACAGTAATATTAATGACATGGCATAATTCATTGGACACTAACATTAATGACACATTTCACTGGGACACAGTAACATCAATGACATGACACTATTCACTGGGACATAGTAATATTAACATGACACAGTAACATCAATGACATGACACAGTAAAATCAATAACATGACATAAAGCAATTTCCTCATTCCTAAAACAATGGAGAAGAGGTAAAAGAGCCACTGTTACCATGGAAACAGGCGTTGATGCAGAGAAGGTAGGCATTGCGTACAGCAGAGGTGGCTGATTTGAGGGTTATCCCTTTCTGCAATGAGGGGAAATCACTCTAATCACATCTTTAGCCAAGACTAAACCATATCAATATTCTCGTTGCTATGACATATGACTAATCATTATGTATACTGTCCAAATAAACTTTAAAGTCAATTGGGCAATACCTTGCAACCAAAAATCAAATCATATCAACTGTTAGTTTTCACTTTCCCATGCCAATGAGACCTTAGCTTTACATAAAGGCCATAAGAAGTATGACTGGGTGAAGCTAGTTACAGACTGTCACTGTCTGAAACACTTTACACAAAGGCTATAAGAAGTATGACGGGGTGAAGCTAGTTACAGATTGTCACCGTCTGAAACACTTTACACAAAGGCCATAAGAAGTATGACTGGGTGAAGCTAGTTACAGATTGTCATCAAAGTCTGAAACACTTTACACAAAGGCCAAAAGAAGTATGATGGGGTGAAGGTAGTTACAGATTGTCACCAATCAAAGTCTGAAACACCTGGCTACACCTTATGCAAAAAACAAACCACACAGCCTTGCAATGTTAAGGTTGTTGTAGAGCCAGGAAACAAATTACTTTCCTTGACCACGCAGCACTGTGAATGTGATCTTGTCATTGAATAAACAAAACAATCACACAGAGTTTATAATACAGCAACACCGTATTTCCTAAAGAAAAATTCAACAAAGCTAAAAACAGGTTTGTGTGGACAGCAAGTGAGAAAACTGAACATGAAATACTGATCAGTAAACATTTTCTTGGCAGTCAAAAAGAGAGGGAGGGAAGGAGAGAGAGAGAGCCAGAAAAGGAGGCAGCCAGACAGAGAGAGAGAGAATGAGAGGGGGTGGGTGGGTGGGGGGGGGGGGGACAGGCAGGCAGAACTACAGGGTGGCTAGACAGGTGGACTGACCTCAAAGACAGAGAGAGAGAGAATGAGAGGGGGTGGGTGGGTGGGGGGGGCAGGCAGGCAGAACTACAGGGTGGCTAGACAGGTGGACTGACCTCAAAGACAGAGAGAGAGAGAATGAGAGGGGGTGGGTGGGGGGGGGGGGGCAGGCAGGCAGAACTACAGGGTGGCTAGACAGGTGGACTGACCTCAAAGACAGAGAGAGAGAGAATGAGAGGGGGTGGGTGGGTGGGGGGGGGGGAGGCAGGCAGAACTACAGGGTGGCTAGACAGGTGGACTGACCTCAAACCACAAGATAAGTTTGTCAGGTACTTGTGTGTAGAACCTGCTGCACCAGAGAGACATCATGGCCAGAGCATGCACCAGTGTCCCCTCATGGACTGAATCACAACACAACAGTGTATCACATTACCCAGTGTCCCCTCTTGGACTGAATCACAACACAACAGTGTACCACATTACCCAGTGTCCCCTCCTGGACTGAATCACTACAGTGTACCACATTACCCAGTGCCCCCTCCTGGACTGAATCACAACAGTGTACCGCATTACCCAGTGCCCCTCCTGGACTGAATCACAACAGTGTACCACATTACCCAGTGCCCCCTCCTGGACTGAATCACAACAGTGTACCACATTACCCGGTGCCCCCTCCTGGACTGAATCACAACACAACAGTGTACCACGTTACCCAGTGCCCCCTCCTGGACTGAATCACAACACAACAGTGTATCACATTACCCAGTGTCCCCTCCTGGACTGAATCACAACACAACAGTGTACCACATTACCTGGTGCCCCCTCCTGGACTGAATCACAACACAACAGTGTACCACTTTACCCAGTGCCCCTTCCTGGACTGAATCACAACACAACAGTGTACCACATTACCCAGTGTCCCCTCTTGGACTGAACACAACAGTACCACATTACCCAGTGCCCCCTCCTGGACTGAATCATGACACAACAGTTCAGCACACTACCCAGTCAACAGTCAAACCAGCCATTGTCTACACCTAACATTATGCTGGAGGTACAGTGGAATCCCTCACAGAATTTAAAGACACCCCCTTTTTTTTTAGAACCACCCTTCAGTTAAGACAACTTTTTCCATCAGGTCACTGTGTGTGTTTGTCACTGGGCCTGCCCTCCCTGTCCCCAGCGGCGTGGTAGGTGACTGCACTGCAAGTCTGCTGTATTGGGTCACTGTCTGCGTCTGTGCATTCCAGTGACTGCTGCCCAAACTTATGGATTGCCGAAATGTATTGTGATGTTTGTGCTGTCTATCCTTGTTAACCTAGAACTACATAACAGCTGACTCTCAAAGTGCAATCGCCTCACACACCAGTGGGGACAGTGAGGGCAGTCAGTTACAAACACACACAGTGACCCGATACAGTCACACCAGTGAGGGCAGTCAGTCACACACACACACAGTGACCCGATACAGTCACACCAGTGGGGACAGTGAGGGCAGTCAGTCACAAACACACACAGTGACAGGATACAGTCACACCAGTGGGGACAGTGAGGGCAGTCAGTCACAAACACACACAGTGACCCCATACAGTCACACCAGTGGGGACAGTGAGGGCAGTCAGTCACAAACACACACAGTGACCCCATACAGTCACACCAGTGGGGACAGTGAGGGCAGTCAGTCACAAACACACACAGTGACCCCATACAGTCACACCAGTGGGGACAGTGAGGGCAGTCAGTCACAAACACACACAGTGACCCGATACAGTCACACCAGTGAGGGCAGTCAGTTACAAACACACACAGTGACCCGATACAGTCACACCAGTGAGGACAGTGAGGGCAGTCAGTCACAAACACACACAGTGACAGGATACAGTCACACCAGTGGGGACAGTGAGGGCAGTCAGTCACAAACACACACAGTGACCCGATACAGTCACACCAGTGAGGGCAGTCAGTCACAAACACACACAGTGACAGGATACAGTCACACCAGTGGGGACAGTGAGGGCAGTCAGTCACAAACACACACAGTGACAGGATACAGTCACACCAGTGGGGACAGTGAGGGCAGTCAGTCACAAACACACACAGTGACCCCATACAGTCACACCAGTGGGGACAGTGAGGGCAGTCAGTCACAAACACACACAGTGACCCGATACAGTCACACCAGTGGGGACAGTGAGGGCAGTCAGTCACAAACACACACAGTGACAGGATACAGTCACACCAGTGGGGACAGTGAGGGCAGTCAGTCACAAACACACACAGTGACCCCATACAGTCACACCAGTGGGGACAGTGAGGGCAGTCAGTCACAAACACACACAGTGACCCGATACAGTCACACCAGTGGGGACAGTGAGGGCAGTCAGTCACAAACACACACAGTGACAGGATACAGTCACACCAGTGGGGACAGTGAGGGCAGTCAGTCACAAACACACACAGTGACCCCATACAGTCACACCAGTGGGGACAGTGAGGGCAGTCAGTCACAAACACACACAGTGACAGGATACAGTCACACCAGTGAGGGCAGTCAGTCACAAACACACACAGTGACCCCATACAGTCACACCAGTGGGGACAGTGAGGGCAGTCAGTCACAAACACACACAGTGACCCCATACAGTCACACCAGTGGGGACAGTGAGGGCAGTCAGTCACAAACACACACAGTGACCCCATACAGTCACACCAGTGAGGACAGTGAGGGCAGTCAGTCACACACACACACAGTGACAGGATACAGTCACACCAGTGGGGACAGTGAGGGCAGTCACAGTCATAAACACACACAGTAACCCGATACAGCTGCACCAGTGGGGACAGTCACAGTCACAATCACACACAGTGACCTGATACAGCCGCACCAGTGGGAACAGTGAGGGTGGAGAAGGGGTATAACTCACCTTCCTGCTGCAGTGTTGGCAGGAAGAGTTCGGTGACCTTGGAGGCCAAGTCCTGGAGTGTGGATGTCCCACTGACCGTGTTGTGGAACAAGTTCCCGATACCTTGTAGCACACTCATCTTCTGATCCACCACCGTCAGCTTCCCTTCCGAACCTCAAGGTCACAAAAGGACAGCCAATATAGCAGAGCCAAACACACAAACGATTCAACTAACAACACTTCTGTATAAATAAAGGCCCAAATCAATGTGAGAATTTTACAAAAAACAACTGGACAATCAGCTCTTTTACATAAAAACAATGAGAACCTTCTGAGACCAGCAAGGAAGTGTTAACCACTGAGACCAGCAAGGAAGCGTTAACCACTGAGACCAGCAAAGAAGTGTTGCCATGGAGACCAGCAAGGCAAGCTTCTCAGCAAGGAAGTGTTACCACTAAGACCAGCAAGGAAGTGTTACCACTGAGACCAGCAAGGCAAGCTTCACAGCAAGAAAGTGTTACCACTGAGAACAGCAAGGATCTGTTACCACTGAGAACAGCAAGGATGTGTTACCATTGAGAACAGCAAAGAAGTGTTACCATTGAGAACAGCAAGGTTTTGCCACTGAGAACAGCAAAGAAGTGTTACCACAGAGAACAGCAGAGAAGTGTTACCATTGAGAACAGCAAGGTGTTACCACTAAGAACAGCAAAGATGTGTTACCACTGAGAACAGCAAGAAGCACTACCACTGAGAACAGCAACAAAAAAAAATTAAAAAAAATGTTACCCTTGAGAACAGCAAGGTGTCACCATTGAGAACAGCAAAGAAGCATTACCACTGAGAACAGCAAAGAAGTGTTACCACTGAGAACAGCAAGGAGGTGTTACCATTGAGAAAAGCAAAGAAGTGTTACCATTGAGAACAGCAAAGAAGTGTTACCACTGAGAACAGCAAGGATGTATTACCATTGAGAACAGCCAAGAAGTGTTACCACTGAGAACAGCAAGGATCTGTTACCATTGAGAACAGCCAAGAAGTGTTACCATTGAGAACAGCCAAGAAGTGTTACCACTGAGAACAGCAAGGATCTGTTACCATTGAGAACAGCCAATAAGTGTTACCATTGAGAACAGCCAAGAAGTGTTACCATTGAGAACAGCAAGCAGCATTACCATTGAGAACAGCAAAGAAGTACTTGACCAGCTTTTCCACTGCCCCAGGGTCACTGCACTGCAAGGCCAGGTTCTTCACACCCTCCACAGCCTCTCTGCGTGTCCCTTCATCTTTGGACACAATGGGGGCTGCAACAAGACGCGCTCACTTCACACACACACTTTTACTATCCACTGCATGACCCCCATCTGAGGCTGCTGACACTGTCATCACTGACACCTTACTGTCAGTAGACACAGTGCTGGGGCTAAAGCAGTGTTTGTTAACAGTCCATGTCAGGGTTACTTTCAGCTGAGGCTACTGACACTGTCATCACTGACACCTTACTGTCAGTAGACGCAGTGCTGGGGCTAAAGCAGTGTTTGTTAACAGTCCATGTCAGGGTTACTTTCAGCTACAGTAATCTGCAGGACAAACTGAAGTGCTGTACTAAAACCCTTCAAGTGAGAGTGCAGCTGTTGGAGAGGCAGGCAGCAGTGCACTTGTATGTATTACAGTATACTGGTACAGGTGTGGGGAAACACACACTACCTCCTCACCCACCACTGGGCAAACCTCAGGGTTTTGCTGAGGAAGGCAACAACTCTCCACTGTAAAATCAACACAAAGAGAGTTAATTAGCGCTTGAAATATGTAACACAAATACAACAACAAAGAGCTGAGTCACCTGTGGTAACTTTCACCTGGCATGCATGTAAATGCAAGGTATATATGAAGTTTATGTACACTGTATTTACACGCATGCCAGGTGAGAGTTGCCATAGGTTACTCAGGTCTTTGTTGTACCTGTGGTGGAGTTTCTGTACCTTGTATTCACACACGTGCCAGGTGAGTTACTATAGGTGACTCAGGTCTTCGTTGTTGTACTTGTGTTCGGTATTTCAAGCACTAACTAACTCCCATATGGGTTGGTTCTGCCTGAGTGCCCTGGGCCTCATTCTGTTTCAGATTTTTTATCCATTGTAAATACAGAAACTAAGGCAAACAAACAACAAACTATCCACTGTAAATACAAAAACTAAGGCAAACAAACAACAAACTATCCATTGTAAATACAGAAACTAAGGCAAACAAACAACAAACTATCCACTGTAAATACAGAAACTAAGGCAAACAAACAACAAACTATCCACTGTAAATACAGAAACTAAGGCAAACAAACAACAAACTATCTACTGTAAATACAGAAACTAAGACAAACAAACAACAAACTATCCACTGTAAATACAGAAACTAAGGCAAACAAACAACAAACTATCCACTGTAAATACAGAAACTAAGGCAAACAAACAACAAACTATCTACTGTAAATACAGAAACTAAGGCAAACAAACTATCCACTGTAAATACAGAAACTAAGGCAAACAAATAACAAACTATCCACTGTAAATACAGAAACTAAGGCAAACAAACAACAAACTATCCACTGTAAATACAGAAACTAAGGCAAACAAACAACAAACTATCTACTGTAAATACAGAAACTAAGGCAAACAAACTATCCACTGTAAATACAGAAACTAAGGCAAACAAATAACAAACTATCCACTGTAAATACAGAAACTAAGACAAACAAACAACAAACTATCTACTGTAAATACAGAAACTAAGGCAAACAAACAACAAACTATCCATTGTAAATACAGAAACTAAGGCAAACAAACTATCCACTGTAAATACAGAAACTAAGACAAACAAACAAACTATCCACTGTAAATACAGAAACTAAGGCAAACAAACAACAATCTATCCACTGTAAATACAGAAACTAAGACAAACAAACAACAAACTATCCATTGTAAATACAGAAACTAAGGCAAACAAACTATCCACTGTAAATACAGAAACTAAGACAAACAAACAACAAACTATCCATTGTAAATACAGAAACTAAGGCAAACAAACTATCTACTGTAAATACAGAAACTGTTTTGTTACAACAGGATGCATGTAAACCAGTTAGCATGGTAACCAATTAGCCATCAGGCAGGGATGGCTAGTACCTCCCCTAGTGCCTGCGTTATATATGCATTTTCCAATTGTTATATATATATATTCTTTATGGCCAGTCTTGTCTGTATTACTGTTCTGCCTTCTTCTGCCAAGGACAGACCACCAAATGGGGGAAAGCACTTGTGGCTGGCTCAGACTCTAGTGTAACTTATTTTTGTATTGTATACTTCTGTAACCTTCCCCCTACACACACACACGCACACACACACACGGCTCAAATCCAAAGCCTTGTCTCTTACCCCCGAAAAGCTTTCCAATGTCAGCAGCGTATTGACTAAGGTCCACACTCACATGACTCAGCATTTTGCCCACAGCTGAAAGTACAGAAATTGTCATGAGTACAGTTCATTATGAAAACAGGATCTTTACCATACGATGAAAGACCAAAGACCACCCTGATGAAAGACCAAAGACCACCCTGATGAAAGACCATGCTGATGAGTGACCACCCTGATGTGAGACTAAAGATCACCCCGATAAAACACCACCATAATGAGAGACCACCCTGATGAGAGACCACAGACCACCCTGTTGAGAGACCACCCTGATGAGAGACCACAGATCACCCTGTTGAGAGACCACCCTGATAACAGATCTTCCTGATGAGAGACCACTCTGATGAAAGACCATCATGATGAGAGACCAAACAATTTAAGACCACCCTGATGAGAGACCACCCTGATGAAAGACCATCATGATGAGAGACCAAACAATGAAAGACCACCCTGATGAGAGACCACCCTGATGAAAGACCATCATGAGCAATGAAATCAAATTCCAACACATGCCCTGCATTCTTACCCTAGTATGGCAACCCAAATTTCCCACAAGTCAATGAAGTACTAAAAAAACAAAAACTATAAAATGGAGGGGTTGGAGGGGGTGTGGGGCACAGCAGAACACCAAGCTATCTGCTGGAGGGGTTGGAGGGGGTGTGGGACACAGCAGAACACCAAGCTATCTGCTGGAGGGGTTGGAGGGGGTGTGGGGCACAGCAGAACACCAAGCTATCTGCTGGAGGGGTTGGAGGGGGTGTGGGACACAGCAGAACACCAAGCTATCTGCTGGAGGGGTTGGAGGGGGTGTGGGACACAGCGGAACACCAAGCTATCTGCTGGAGGGGTTGGAGGGGGTGTGGGACACAGCGGAACACCAAGCAAGGGGGTGCGGGACACAGCAGAACAGCAAGCTATCTGCTATTCATCCTGTTAACATGAACCCAGAACAGAATGTGAACCGTAGCCACAAAAACAACTGATGACAGACAGAGAACCATTTTTTAAAAGGAACACCACTGTGGGGCTGGTTATCTGTGGAAGACAAGCGGTGGCATACTCACTACTGAGGATGATTTCTGGGTTTCTGAGCATGGCCTTTTGTGCAGCTGGCAACACCTGCCCCTTGAATTCCTCGTGACTGCAGTGGCGCAGGATCTCATGTGACGACTCCTGTTGTTCCACACAAACCAAACCACTCTCTGTAGCAAACCAAACTGTATCAAGTGGAGACCTTCATATTCAAGGCTTTTCCATAGGAACAGTATGTGCAGAAGGACTAGCTCAACAACTACAGGAAGCCGGATATGGCACAGACAAGTCTAAAACAAGCATGTGGGTGACACCAGCAATGTGTCTGACAAGTAATTGTGGTTTTTAATGCCCATGAAAAGTGTGTGAGTGACAATGATGTGTTTGATGAGTAATTAAGTGTGGTTTTTCAGAGCCTCTCAAGCATGAGGTAACAATGTGTCTGATGAGTAATGAAGTGTGGTTTTCACAGCCTGTCAAGTGTGTAGGTGACAATGATGCGTCTGATGAGTAATTAAGTCTGGCTTCTAATGCCCGTCAAATGTGGAGGTGACAATGATTGTCTGTTGAGTAATTAAGTGTGGTTTTCACAGCCCATCAAGTGTGGAGGTGACAATGATGCGTCTGATGAGTAATTAAGTGTTTTTAATGCCCGTCAAGTGTGTAAATGACAATGATGTGTCTGTTGAGTAATGAAGTGTGGTTTTCACAGCCCATCAAGAGTGGAGGTGACATGGGGGCCAGCGTGAGCACTCACCACAACAGCATGCGGGGGTCTCGTGCGACTGGCAAGGACCTGCTTCAGGTACAGCTCCAGGTATGCTCCCTGCACAAAGTAACCAACCTGACTTCAGTGACTTCACCATGGGCTATCTATCATCATACATCACTGACTTCATTCAACATGGGTTATCTATCATCATACCTCATTGAATTCAACATGGACTATCTAACATCATACATCATTGAATTCAACATGGGCTATATATCATCATGCATCATTGACTTCATTCAACATGGGCTATGTATCATGATACATCACTGAATTCAACATGGCCTATCTATCATCATACCTCACTCAATTCAACATGGGCTGTTGTCTCACATTAATATTCTCACTGAAATCAATAAAGGCTATTACTGCACCTGAACCATCTCACTGTACATGAACTGCCTCACTGTACATGAACTGTCTCACTGCACATAAATGTCTCACTGCACATGAACTGTCTCACTGCACATGAACTGTCTCAGTGAAATGGCCTCAGGCCACCATCATGCAGCACTCCTATCAAAGGTAAACAAACAGCCTCCAGCAAATCTGGAAAGTTTGGAGAAGTCCAACAAATCCCAATTCCTACATGCAAGTACACATTTTCATGTCATTCCCCAAAAGCATGGGAAGATGCAAGCACCTTGTACTTGTTGATGAGAGCTTTGTTCTTGGTGGCTGCAAGGTAGCGCAGCACAATGGCCACGCAGCACACACTGAAGGCAGAGCCTTCCACCTTTTCCATCAGTGTGAGGTACTTCACCAGTGAGCCGGGAACCTGCAGCAGCCCCAACAAAACACAGTTACAGGATCAAAACAAAACTGTCATATAGCTGCACAATGCTGTGGATGGGGTAAAGGCTGTCATACAGCCACAATAAGCAGCATTCTGCACACGTGGTCACTGGTATGAAAACTATGATAAGCCACACTATGCAGTATACTGCACACATGGTCACTGGTAACAAAACTGTGATACAGCCACACTCTGCAGTGTATTGTACAGGGGTCACTGGTAACAAAACTGTGATACAGCCATACTATGCAGTGTACTGCACAGGGGTCACTGGTAACAAAACTGTGATACAGCCATACTATGCAGTGTATTGCACAGGGGTCACTGGTATCAAAACTGTGATACAGCCATACTATGCAGTGTACTGCACAGGGGTCACTGGTATCAAAACTGTGATACAGTCATACTATGAAGTGTACTGCACAGGGGTCACTGGTATCAAAACTGTGATACAGCCATACTATGCAGTGTACTGCACAGGGGTCACTGGTATCAAAACTGTGATACAGCCATACTATGCAGTGTACTGCACAAGTGGCCAAGCAGCAATCAAAGTTATATGGGGAAAAAAGTATGATGGTTCACTACATCTTTCAAGGGTTGTGCTGCCTTTTAGAGATTTACATCAACTGATGCAAAACATTACATATTTTGTGTCAGTGGTATAAAAAATGTGTACAGCATAACCTAGAATTAGTGCACAAAGACAAAATGATGGAGTAACTTGAGTGAGTATAACTCACGATCTATAAAGTGAGTGGATGAAAATAGTTAAACAGAAGTCTACCCGTGCACAACTAAAAAAGTGGAAACGTTCAGTAAATTTGCAGTTCCCCAAAAGTTTGAACAGATTGAAACATCATACACGGCATCATTTCCCAAAGATAACTGTGCAGCAGACGATGTCAGCAAACACAGTTCTCGTCTACCATGGGATCTGGTAATAAGTTGAAATCGAGGCTACTGCCATTTTCTCTCTTTCACATTTGGTGTCAACATGCATTTTGTTTTCGGTTTTGTAGTCTTCTGCCTTTGAGTAAATTAAGATAAACACTGACAATTTGACTAGGCACACTGGATCGTTCCAAATTCCGTGTCTGGGATTGTGTCCTCTGTCAGCTGACTGGAAATTATCACTAATCAGTTTGCGATTTCTGGCCAGTCTGATACGGAGGACCGATTCTTCTTCCAAATATGGGTGCATTAGGATTCGGTTTCATACTAATCAGTGTTCAGTCATTTTGTGTACGGTGACACAGCGATATAGCCAAAATGCATACGGCACCTGAAAAATGCAATATTTATGCAAAATTTTACAATGAGTGTGTCCCATGATCTTTAAACTTAAAGGTATTTCACATTCATGTTTCCACCAATTACTGTATAACCCTGCTTCATAAAGAAACAAGGAAGCAAAAACAAGAAAGCTCCAAATTGTGCAGACAGGCTTTAAAATTGGCCTGCACCAGAACACAGAACAAAGAAGCAACAGCTTGTACAATACTGAAATGATGCTGAACCTTTCAGGAGGGGCTGGTGGGGTGACAAAGGGTGATACTAAAATGATGCTGAACCTTTCAGGAGGGGCTGGTGGGGTGACAAAGGGTGATACTAAAATGATGCTAAACCTTTCAGGAGGGGCTGGTGGGGTGACAAAGGGTGATACTAAAATGATGCTGAACCTTTCAGGAGGGGCTGGTGGGGTGACAAGGGGTGATACTAAAATGATGCTGAACCTTTCAGGAGGGGCTGGTGGGGTGACAAGGGGTGATACTAAAATGATGCTGAACCTTTCAGGAGGGGCTGGGGGGGGGGTGACAAGGGGTGATACTAAAATGATGCTGAACCTTTCAGGAGGGGCTGGTGGGGTGACAAGGGGTAATACTAAAAAGATGCTGAACCCTTCAGGAGGGGCCGGTGGGGTGACAAGGGGTATTACTGAGATCCAGACGAGGCGCAGTTTTCGGTAAATGGCTTGGTTGAGAACCCTCCTGTCGATGGCAGCAGCCCCGTACACCAGCACAGACTGCAGCGCCACCTGTCACAGGCACCACAATGCAACGTCAGCTTTCATCTCCACTTGGTCTCTCAACAAAATTTCAACACAAGTGTACTGGGTGTGTATGTGCGCATGCATGAATGTACATGCAAGCATATGCATACGTCTGTGTTTATATGCATGCATGCATATGCGTGTATGTGCATGCATATATACATGCGTGAATGACTTTTAGACTTTTCTTCTTCTGTGAATGAAAACACATGAAAGGTTGAGAAGAATGCCCCATTTATTGTAATAGGACATAACAATATAAAACACATGGAACTGTGTGGGGGTCCACCCGCAAAATGTGCCCCATTTATTGTAATGGGACATAACGATACAACACACATTGCACTGTGTGGGGGTCGACCCGCAAAATGTGCCCCATTTATTGTAATGGGCCATAACGATACAAAACACATGGCACTGTGTGGGGGTCCACCCGCAAAATGTGCCCCATTTATTGTAATGGGACAATACAAAACACATGGAATTGTGTGGGGGGTTGACCTGCAAAATGTGCCCCATTTCTATGGTCCCATTAAAACAAGCATTCCTGACGGCTGTCACTTAAGGGGTAGGTAGTTTGCTAACACAGAGTTGATTTTAAAGTGCACTGCTTTCAGTTGAACTGAAACAAATCTCAGCAACACTGACCAGCTGTTGTAAAGCATCCTCTGACACGTTACTTTGTGAAGACAAGACTTCTCTGAAGACAATGCACGTCCATGACAATGCATACAGAGCATCACCAGAGGAGCTCTTGCTGAAAACAGAAGCAAGAAGAACACATCAGAATCCAAGATTTTCGGTCAATACCAACCTATTCACTGAACGTGCAGTCAGCAATAACATATTCTAATAATGAACACTTGTCATGTGCATCATCTCAAGATGAGCTGTAAGCACTTCACAATAGCAAGAAAGAAAGAACACACTAGTCAATGAGAATAACTACTACTAAGTACTGCACAATTTACATTCATATGTGTATAAACTATAATATGGTAATTATACAACACAACTGCACACACACAGGTATTTTCTAATTTAATACCTACCCCTTGTGCTATTGCTGACAAGAACAAATGTCAAATGTCCTATCAATACTGTGTGGCCCAGACATTTGTCATCACTATTATCAACATTTTGAAAGAACACCCCATCACATGTCATTCGTAGCTGTGATTTACCAAGGTGCACATCTCTTGCAGCTGTCAGCAAAGGAAGACAAGGCAGCCACAACATTCTTCACGCTGGACTCTGGAAATGCTCGAACCACAGCTGCCACCAACTTGTATGTTGCTCGTCTTGACCCTGCATCTTGGTATCGTCCGATGGTGGAGGACAGGAATCGAAAAATACCTTTGACTGCTTGTTCCGGCAATTCTGTTGAAAAATACGGAAACAGATTGGGTAATTCTGCAGTGTGCACCTCCCTCCCCAATTCCATGTAGCTAAGAATGGTGACAGCACAGCACACCTTGTGATCAGAGTGGTGCTGGCCTTCCCTGTGATGTCCAGCCCTACATCTGAAAATAGTCAGCCCCACATCATCATCCTGTGATGGTGTCAGTGTGTTACTGTTATATAACATTAACACGTATCTACTTAAATACAGTTATACAGCATCACTCTTGGGTTGTGTATTACTATTAGTGCAGCTCCCAGGCAGGGGCACTCAACATGTTGAAGGATGTGGCTGTTCAGATACTGAGAGAGCAGAACTAGAAGTGAGCTCTGACCAGGAACTGATTACGTCAACCTGATCATGGTTTGCATGAACCGTTACGTAGCAGACGGTTTTTGGTCATGTTTTAACGTGGGTAGAGCTACTTACTTCGAGGGTTAGTCTTAACATTAAATGTTACGTACGTCGGCTTCTAGTCATGGACTATCTGTTTCAAACAAACTTCTGGTGCCCCTCTCAAATCCCCCTCCCAAAATGCCAATGCCAAAACCGAACTTTAGAAGAAGGCTTGGAAACACTAACCTCCATTTCTGACATGACTGGTGACATCCTGTACAACACCAATTCGCTCTTTGGTGCTAGATGATGTTATTTTCGCCGCAAACCGCTTTAAAGCATCAGCGCTCTGCAAGCAAATGCAAAAATTAGATTTTTCATTCAAACTGAAAGAAATGTTATACAAACTTAGATCACTAAAATAAGCGTCTTCCACGTGGGAAACTTACAGAACTGCTGCGCTCCGCCATTTTGATGGTGCAATGTGTAACGATACACTCTTATTAAATTTCATTTCTTCTCCGATTTGAATGAAAATCTTGTATTGTTGCAAAGAATTATTGATTAATTTTAAAGAAACATCATGAATTTTTGATTCTGGACAGTTTTGGGGCTGAAATACGTTAATAAACTTGAAATTATAGTTTTGGTAATCCATATAATCTCGGTACAGTTTTTCGTCTGCTATGTATCTAAACACTCTACTGCACCGAAATCATGCCGAATAATGCTTATTGATGGGTGAAGGGGGCGAGAGTCAATGTCCGCCGTTGCACCGCTGTTAAGTAATAACCTGAAGCAAAAAAGATGTCCAACTTTCAGAGCCCATCTCCACCGCCTCCCTGCTCATGAGTCTCGTCTGGGCTAACGCGAGGGACTGAGTTCAGCACCACCTCCCTCCCGTCTTCATCAGTCTCGCCTGGACCCGCAAAAGTGTTTAACTTCTTCATGAGCGTCCCGCAGCTCACCTCCCCCCTCTTGATCTCGACTGGACTATTGTTCTATGATGATGATGATGATGTAGAGCCGTCGTAATGTCCTCGGATGTCGGGTTGACATATTAGGGTCAAACAGTGACCAATGCCGCGTACCGATGGTTCACTGTGATGTTGCTTAAGTCCACAAGAAACCTCATTAGGACGGGGAGCCCAGGACGGCCACCTCGACTCTCACACAGCTCCTGAACTCTGATTACTCTTATTCTTCGCATGCAACTGATTTAAATAGTATAAGCTGACACTGGGAAAGGCGGAGTCATTTCAGTATGCATGTTTGGCTGTAAGTGCCGTGGCACAATGACCGGGCTCTTTTACTCAGTTGGGCCCCGGCTGCGGCGACAGGGGTGGAAGGAAATAAAAGTCAGCATAGAATGTCACAGGCGATGAAATGTTTTGCCACCGCCTCCGCCGCTCCCGGTGATGAACCGGCTTGACCCGGTTCGGATACACAATCCGGCCCGGCGGCTGAGCTATTCCTGCCTCTTGTACTGGAACAACTTAGAACAGCCTGGAAATAGTAGCAAGACATTAGAAAGCTTTAAGACACAAATCTCTCACTGCCCCTAAAACATCGGGTCCCTTTGTCCACTGACATTATACCCAAGATCGGGTCCTGTCATCGTTGATGATGATGCGTAGTAGAGCTTCATGTCCTCGGATGTCGGTTGACATAGTAGGAACAAACTGTGACCAATGCCTAAGCATGGTTCAACTGATATTGCTTTACGTCCACAGAAACCCAAAGGCTCATTAGGACGGCCACCTCCATTTCAGTCACATAGCGGTTGGCCTGAACTCTGTCGATCGCACTTACACTGGTTGTAGTGCGCATCAAGATCAAGATCAAGATCGTGTTTCTCACAACTCATGTTGTTCGTCATGAATAGCCGATGTGTCGTTTAAATTTCAGTTGGACTGAGTAGGTTAACCGTTCAATGGCGGTCCGGCGGTAATAATGACTCCCGTCACTTACGCCGGCAATAGGTTAAAAAGCGGAACACGTGACACTGATTTTAATAGAACAACACAAAACATGCGCATATATCCTGATTTAAAAAATAAATAAAAATAAATTGTACGGCAAATTCTTCTTCCTCTTCATTCAAATTAATTAAATTGTTTGCCGATTTATTCTTCCCTTTTCATTGTTCAGTGTTGTTGTTGCGGCTGCCGTCCGGCCGCAACGGCGATTTTTTAAATATTTTTTTGTTCATTGAGTAAAATACGAGCTAAAGTCTGATTCACCTTCTCACGCACGTTTATACGTGTGTTTTGTGTGTGTGTGTGTGTGTGTGTGTGTGTGTGTGTGTGTGTGTGTGTGTGTGTGTGTGTGTGTAGTTTTTTTTTTTTTGTGTGTGTGTGTGTGTGTGTGTGTGTGTGTGTG
Organism: Alviniconcha strummeri; assembly: GCA_963584105.1. Lineage (NCBI taxonomy): Eukaryota > Metazoa > Mollusca > Gastropoda > Provannidae > Alviniconcha > Alviniconcha strummeri. The sequence goes on from OY757552.1 coordinate 20,978,547, forward strand.
TGTGTGTGTGTGTGTGTTTGCACATTGTGTTTGCCTTAGTGTATTCTGTGTGTCGTTCTGTCAGTGTTCTTTCGTGTGTTGACGTCGTTCGATCTTTTACGTATGTGTTACGTGTTGTGATTTAGACGTCGCTAAAAGACGTGGGGAGAGACCTCGGAGAGAGCGCGAGAGGAGAGCGAGAGGGAATAACAATTCCACCGACCGTTTACACACACACACACACACACACACACACACACACACACACACACACACACACACACACACACACACACACACACACACAAAACGTGACTCAATGAACAAGGAAGACGACCTGAAATGAGAAAAGCAGTACCCGCATCGGGCGACTGATCAGTGGCCGGCGGCTTCAAGTTCAAACATCGTCTCATTTCGACGATGGCGTCACGAAATTCACTTTCCAAATGTCAGTTCAAACTGTCCTCATTTAAAGGAGAAAGTGACTTTAGACAAGAGCC
>OY757552.1:20979225-21011725 GCA_963584105.1 Alviniconcha strummeri
GTTGGATATGTGCATGAAAAAATAGTTTTCGAGCATGAGCATTTAGAAAATGTTTAATTTTTGCAAGTTGATATAGCTTTTGAGAAACACGTTTAGTTAGTTCATTTACATGATTTGTCCAAGACAAATTATTATCAATTGTTACTCCTAAAACCTTATGTGTTGCTACTTCGACAATTTTCTCATTTCCAATATAAAGTGGCATGCGAGAAGATATGTTCTGGCGTTTTTGTCTTGTTGTTATGGTCATGTATTTGGTTTTGTTCGAGTTTAGCGACATATGCTTTAGTTCAGTCCATTGAAGAAGGTTATTTATACTTTCCTGTAAGCTAAGCAAAAGATTATTTAGGTTTGAGTGACTAGAGTGGATAGTGGTGTCATCAGCAAATAGTTCACATAAAGCTTTTATGAATAAGGGCAAGTCGTTTATGTAGAGAGAAAAGAGAAGCGGGCCTAACACTGAACCTTGTGGAATACCGTATTTTACGGGAAGAAAATCGGATTTAATTGTGTTTATACAAACAAGTTGTTCTCGATTTGACAAAAATGAAGAAATTAAGTGCAGGGTGTCATTGGATAATCCATAAAGAGTTAATTTCCTCAAAAGTAGATCATGATCAATGACATCAAATGCCTTTGCAAAATCCACAAAAAGTACTCCCGTAAATTCATTTCTGTTTATGTTCTTATAAAAAAATATCTACTAATGTTGTAAGTGCGGTATGGCATGAGTGGTGTTCCCTAAATCCAGATTGGTTGGGGTGTATAAGTTCATTTGTTTTAAGGTAGGATAAAAGGTGTTTGTTAATATGTTTTTCTAGAGGTTTTGAAAGAAGAGACAGAATTGAGATAGGTCTATAGTTTGAAGGGTCTTTGTTATCTCCTGATTTGTAAATGGGTATAACCTTAGCTTGTTTGAATGCTTTTGGAAAATAGTTTTTGTCTATGCAAAGATTATATATGTAAGTAACAGTCTCAGTTATGACGTGTGCAGACATTTTAATAATTTTGCCGTCTAGGTCATCCAGACCTCGGGTTCCTGTCTGTTTCAGTTGTAATAGAGCATTGTTCATATATTGCAATTGGTGGAAACGTTAAAGTAGAATTTGATATTTTTGATTCGCAAAAGCGTTTTAAAAAGCTTAAATCATTTAGTTTTGATTGATCGTTGGTAATGATTGTGTCAGATACATTTGCAAAATGACTGTTTAGCTTATCGGGGGGTAATTCTTTGACTGTGACTTGAGGTTTTGATGCATCTTTGTTTGTTAGAGTGTTAATGGCCTTCCAAATAGAGCGAGAATCATTTTTTGAGGCGACTAAATTTTGAAGGTATGTTTTTTTTTGGAAGCACGTATTAAAGATGTCACTTTGTTCCTCTGCTTTTTGAATTCTTCGTGTTTCTTTGCTTTCAGGAGCCTATCTCTTTGATGCATGGCCTCTTCTATCTCCTTTGACAGACATGGAGGTTTCCTTGTGTACCTAACACGCTTGGTCATAAAAGGAGCATGCTTATTATAAACAGAACTAAATGTTTTATACCAAAACTGAAGAGCTTCATCGGGGTCTGTATACTGGTATACTTGTGAGAGCTGAGAGTGAACCAAGTCAAGCAAAAAAGCATCTTTGTCAAAATGAGTAAAGCATCGGTACCGTATTTCTTTATGTGCAGCTTTAGGAATTTTTACACCTTTTTTAAACCATGTAATGCAAACAGGTAAATGGTCACTACAACCACACACTGGGGAACATACTTCAGCAATATTCTGTTTGGTAGTAACATAAATATGATCTATCAGAGTTTCAGAATTCGTAGTAATTCGAGTTGGGTTATCTATTAGTTGATGTAAGTTAAAGTTTTCATACAGATGATTCCATTTGATATGTGGCTTTAAAAGATTAATGTTAAAGTCTCCTAGTAATATTATTTCTTTTGCTTCTAGACAAACGGCATCCATCATTAAAGTGAATCTATCAAACCAGTCAGTACGTTCGGAAGGGTTCCTGTAAGTGAATCCCACGAGAATTGGTTTACTTCGCTTTAGACATACTTCTATCCAGATAGATTCCGTATTGTGTTGTTCTAGATGCGAGGCACGCTTTAGGTTAACTGAGTGGGAAAAGTATAACAACAGACCTGTGTCTTTATGGGTTTTGGGGTCTAGGCGCATAACGTTGTAACCAGGCATTGATACGTTAGAATCAGATACATGATTTGATAATCGGGATTCTGCAAAACAAAATACATGAAAGTTTCTTCCAAAATTGAACAGAATTGAGGAGATATCAGTAAGTTTGTTAATAAGTAAGTAAACATGGTGCTTAACGTCCACAGAAACCAAATTTGTTAATGGCATGATTAATGTTTAAGTACCCTATTCTTAGTCCATCCTTAAATGGCCAGGTGTTTATAGTTATAGGCATAGTAACAAAGAAAGAAAAGTAGTGAAACCTAAATTATGTACACCGTTGAGTAAAGTCGAAAATTAAATAAGAAAACAACACTTAATGACCAAAGTTAAGTAATGAACAATGTGACACGCGTAAGTAATCAATAATTATACAAAACGTTTCACACGATATTGAGCCTTACTAGAAGAGCAATGAACGGCAGCAAAACACAATGACAGTCAAAATATAAACTTGCTACAAGCAATCAGTCTTAATTATCCGCTTCAGTTACCACACAAGTATTAGCTATTACAGTATAAGCAATACCAGCCCAGCCATCTGCAACATACATGCGCGCGTACACACACACACACACACACACACACACACACACACACACACACACACACACACACACACACACACACACACACACACACACACACACACACTCTCTCTCTCTCTCTCTCTCTCTCACACACACACACACACACACACACACACACACACACACACACGCGCGCACGCACGCGCACGTACGAACGCACGCACGTACGCACACGCACGCCCACTCACACACACACTCGCACATGCACACACTCACACACACACACACACACACACACACACACACACACACACACACACACTCATGCATGCACACACGCACGCACGCACGTGCGCACGCACGCACAGTCATACACATACGCGCGCGCGCGCACATGCACGCATGACAACATATACGCAGATATACACGTAAAAAACTAATACATGTTTCTATGTAGAAAGTGATATATATAATTTATATATACTACATTTCGTGATCATCAGCAGTTTACCACACTTAAGAGTGTGTGTGTGGGGGGGGGGGGGGGGGAGTTCTGGTAGATCACACACGCATACAATATATGCATACGCATAGCCTACATACACAATACTGCGTCAATACGTACATGGATAAATATGCATATAAACATTTCATGAACTTCAACTGTTTAGCACATTTAAAATGCTTGTACGGGGAGTGGGGGGAGGGGGTATGGGGGGGGGGGGGTTCAGAGAGAGAGGTCAAAGACATATGTAACACGATACACTTATATATGTAATGAAACACACACACAAACACTGTTTACTGGCCTCGCTTCCACATAACTTTGGCAAGAAAAAGATAGAAAAAATGGGGTGGGGGGGGGGGGGGGGGGGAACAACAGCAGGCTGCCATGGCAAGGGTGTACGGAGGGTACATGCGCACGTCTGTACCGTTCTGTGTTCGGTACACTTGCACCGAGAGAGATGTTGACAAATCAAGGTCAAGGATTTTTCTTTTTCTTTTTCAGAACAGTGGCCTTGACACGAGTTCAAAGGTTGCTCAGTCAACATGGCGCTGAAGTACTACTACGATCTAATGTCGCAGCCGTCGCGGGCAGTTTACATGTTTCTGCGGCTGAATAATATCCCATACGAGGACAAACCTGTTGCTCTGAGGAAAGGTGAGGACAGTGATGTGATGGCCAAGTGTGTGGATCACACAAGCAGAGGCACTGACTGACTGGGGTTGGGTCGGTGTCTGCAAAGTTCAAAGTGCAGCGGTCCTTAGAATAATGTTGCTGGTTGTTAATGTTGTTTCGTCCTCGCTTCTTCTTCTTTCTCTTCGTTCACCATTTTGCTCGTCTTTTTTTTTCTTCTTTCTCTCCGCTCTCTCCGCCCCCAACCTCCCACCCTTTCTTGTGCGTGATGTTGACGGGTAGGGAAAATCCAAAACTACCCCCCCCCCTTCCCCCCCCAGTCAAGACCCTAACTACCCTCAGGGGAATCTGGGTGTGGGACTGCCCGAAAACAAGTTAATATCCCGATTCCTTAAATCCGATTTTGTACTGATCAGTGGGTGCAGTGTTCAGCTGGATTCAGCCATAGTACTTTGAGGTATTGATCAGTGGGTGCAGTGTTCAGCTGGATTGAGCCATAGTACTTTGAGGTATTGATCAGTGGGTGCATTGTTCAGCTGGATTCAGCCATAGTGTGGTTACCCCAGGACAAGTTACCCCCACTACTACTAGTATTATCACTGTGCAGCAGTCTACATCCCCCACCCCTCTCAAAGAAAAAAAGAAAAAGAAAAAGGGGGAGGTGGGGGGGTCTTCAGACTCAATGGGGGTATATATTATATCTGTTTTTTGCATATTTTAGGTCAGTTTCTGCTTTCAGTATCTGAAGATAATTGATGACTGTGAGTGTTGTCTGGTACATTTTTGTCAGTTTATTTCTAATTGACTGCATGGTTCTTATTGGCCAGCTAGCCAGGGCAGCATAGACAGGTTAACAATAACATGGGGCAGGGATAGCTCAGTGGTTAAAGCACCGGACTCGTGACTGAAAGGTCACGGGTTCGAATCCCTGCAGGAGCGGTGGGAGAATTTTCTTCTCCAGGGTCGACTTTCTGTGCAGACTCTTATATCGGTATCCATTCCACCCCCGTGTTACCACAGTAAAACATAAAAGATCCCAGTCATTCTGCCAAAAGTGCAGGTGGCAGGTTCCAGCTAAACATGTATACACTTTACATATGTAGCTTTGTATGAAGCGTGGTTGTATGGTGTACACAGAACTTGCGCTGAGACAGCTGCAGTTTCAGCCATGCCAGTGCTGTAAGAACACCACTTCGGAGGATATTCAAAAAATGTGCTATAAAAAGCTAGTCACTCATGTAGAACCACATGTGAGCGCAGTGAGTCTGCCCAAGAGAGCGGAGAGTAGCGTTATATAAGCGATCATCAAGCAAGCAAACCTTTCTTTTGTATTCAAAACAGGGTCTTTGTTGTTGTTAATGTTCTTTTATTATGTTATGGTGTCACACAAATCAGTTGTCTTCATTGCTGTGCTTTGTTCTGGCAGGAGAGCACTTGTCAGGGGACTTTGCCAAGGCGTTGCCATTCCAGCTGGTGCCCACTCTTGAGGACAGTGGCTTTCACCTTACTGAAAGGTTGTGTGTGTGAGTGTGTGTGTGTGTGTGTGTGTGCACGGTGCACTCATGCATGCATATGTGTGTGTGTGCAGGTGCATGCATGCCTGTGTGTGTGTGTGCATGTGTGTGTATGTGTGTGTGTGTGTGTACGTGTGTGTCAGCGGTCAAAAGTACACAGAAAATAACCCACCTGTATCTTATGCAAGATAAAACCATCTGCCAGAATTGTTCAAGCCTCATTCATTCATCATTATGTCATGAGCGAGAATTTCTTTGAATTAACAGTAATAACACACTCTCTCTCTCTCTCTCTCTCTCTCTCTCTCTCTCTCTCTCTCTCTCTCTCTCTCTCTCTCTCTCTCTCTGCATCTGGTGCTGTGAACACGCTATGTTTTGTGTTGAAATTTTCATGTATAAAATTTCACTCACTTTTTCATGCCTACATGTATTATATATATAAATGATGCCTGTAATTTTATATTTATTCAGCAGTAGCTTCACAAGGACTAGTTGTTAGATGGGTTTTTGACTGGACCTGGACTACAGTCCTTGTAAAAACTAAAATGGAGTTTTCGAGTTTGAATTCAAGTTCTCTCTCCCTCAGAGAGAGAGACAGACAGAGAGAGGTCTTTGAGTGATTGCCATTGCAATGACTGGTCATTTGAGACCTACTTTATACATCCATAGAACTCTGCCCAGTCCTTCTGACTACTTGTGAGAGTGACTTTTTTTCTTCTTCTTTTTTCTTCCCCATCTCCCTTACTGTTCTTTGTAAGATAAGCTTTGACTGCTTCTGTTCTCTTTTCCAGTACTTTTTCTTTTCTGTTTTCTTTTCTTTTATATGAACTGATCATATGTTCTACTGCCTTAGTTGCTGGTTGTATGCTCATAATGTATAACTCAGTGAATACTGTGATATATGCATGTGTGCATCTGGCACTATGAACACACTATGTTTTGTGTGGAAATTCTCATGTATAACATTTCACTCACTCATTCATAACTATATGTATATAAATGATGCCTGTAACTTTATATTTACTCATCAGTAGCTTAGCAAGGACTATTTGTTATGTTTTTGACTTTATTTTGGGGTGGGGTGGTTATTTTGTTTTTAAAATGCTTCAGAATGCATTTTGATGCATCAACGTGCCATTTTAGACCGCCTGGATTGAATTAAATGTATGTGATGATCCTTTTCACTGTTCACTGTCAGCATCATAATGGTGGAATGCCTCAGCATGCCATTTTAAATTGCACCTAGACAGATTTGTTCCTTCTTCTTCTTTTTTCTGTTTAATTAATTTTTGTTATGCCCATATAACATGTTGTTACTGCCTTTGTTGTGTCTTGAATATCAAAAGATGCAGCTGTGTGGTTCATACAAAGCAAGATCATACATCTGTACTTCAAATAATTAGTGCCATGCTGTTTTGAACCACCAGCTGCTGTTGCCTGGTTAAAAGAGAGAGAGAGAGAGAAGAAGAAGAAGAAGAAGAATGTACATTTATCATGCACTCATCAATGCCCTGAGTGTTGACATCATACATATTAACCTAAATACAATAGTCTATACGTGCGTAGAGGACAGTCCTGCCAAAACAATTTACATAAGGCATTATATGGAAACACACATACCACACACACACACGCGCGCGCACACACACACACACACACACACACACACACACACACACACACACACACACACACACACACACACACACACACACAGTGACTGTAGCAGAAACTGGGTATTGACATTTGTTGGGGCAGAAATGCTGTAAGAAGAGGAAGGTTTTCAGTTTGGCTTTAAAAGATGACAGGGTTGAGCAGTGTCTAAGGTCTTGTGGGAGTGAATTCCAAACATGGGGTCCAAAGCAAAAGAAAGTGAAAGCCACGAGTCTTGCATTTGTATTGCAGGATTTTCAGCATGCGGGTGTCAGAAGAAGAGCGTAGTGCACAAGACAGAGTATAGACATGTAGCAGTTCAGAGAGTTAAGCAGGACCAGAACCATTTATAGCACTGAAACACCCACACACTCCTCAAATACTGACTAATGACATCAAGTGAACATTTTTAGACACCTTCTCTTCATCCATAGTGCCATGCTGTTTTAGAGAATGAAACCTGTCTGATCATCCTTTTCACTGTCAGCATCGCCATGGTGGAATACCTCAGCAGGATGAGGAGGGTGGCAGACCACTGGTACCCTGCCTCCGATGCCAAGAAGCGAGCACGAGTCAGCGAGTATCTTCACTGGCAGCACTTCAACACCAGGGGGCAGTGTGCTATGCTCTTCCAGAACCTGGTGAGTGGTTTTCAAAAGAGAGTGATCTGCATCATGCATACCTCTTCCAGGCATACACTTTTTACTTATATATATTGTTTTACTTCATCAGTCCCTTGCAGAAAATTCTGGTCAACTTACTGGGCAAGGCAACACCAGCCACAAGAGCAGCGTTACTCATTCTGACCACAGTACCAGAGTGTACAGCGTTATCATGTGTCTGAACGATGGTATAGTGCCAGTGCATGGGATTTTAAAGTATGTGTACATGTTGATGCATGCAGCTGCATATGGGGGCTGTGTAAATGCAATAAGAGTTGTCAGTGCTGTGCACTGGAAGCCCACTGTACTGTAGCTGTACTAGGGAATTAAACCTGCATTGCTGCACCTGGCTTTTTCATCGGATACTCTGCTAACAACAAGGACATCACACAGTTAAGATGACCCCAATTTTGTGCAAGGGGTTAATGAAATACTAAAATATTGTATGTATACTGTAACAGATTGAAAACAAATAGCATGCACTTTGGTATTGACCGGAGGCAATTTTTCAAGTCTAACACCAGACTGGAGGCATGGATGAGTAAAGTGAAGTAGATCCGTGTGTGTTCTTGATAGGATCCATCATTTGACTCTTATGTAGCTGCTTGGTCTTTCCTTTATTAGCTTGAAGCTAACCTCTGCTGGCTGTGTAGAACAGTTTTTGTTTCGTCTCACCAGTTGATCATTCCCAGAGCTACAGGCAAACCAGTGAACTGGGAAGCAGTCAGGAAGAGGAGAGATGAAGTCCGCAAAGTGGTCAAGAACCTGGAAGGCTACTTCCTCCGTGACAAGCCCTTCATCTCCAGTGATGTCATCACAGTGGCTGACCTGTTCGGCGCATGTGAGCTGATGCAGCTGTATGCAGTGATGGAGGAAGGTCTCTATGAGAGCAGCCCCATCGTCAAGGCATGGATGGAACGGGTTCGGCAACAGACAAACCCTCTCTTTGATGAAGCACATCGGTTTCTCTACAATGTGCGGAAAATGTACAAAAACATGTCCAAACTGTGAGTCATGGCTGTTCACCACTCACAGCTAGCCTTTGTTGGAATGTTGGCCAGAGCATGCTTTTCATCCTGGATGTTATTTTTCTTGTTGAAAGGTAGATGATAATGATGATGTTTTCCTTGTAGAAGGGCTGATGGTGATGTTGTTTTCTTTGTTGAAGGGTGTATGTTGTTATTTTTCTTGTGGAAGGGTAGATGATGATGTTTTCCTTCTTGAAGAGCAGATGTTATTTTTCTTGTGGAAGGGTGGATGATGATGTTTCCCTTCTTGAAGAGCAGATGTTGTTTTGTTTGTTGTAGTTTGGATGCTGTTTTTCTTGTTGTAGGGTGGGTGGAGCTGCATTTCCTAGTTAAAGGGTGGATGATGATTATTTTCTCATTGAAGGGTGAAAGGTAGATGTGATGTTTTTTGATGTTGTTGAAGGATGGACGATATTGCTATTGGGCAGTTCAGTGAAGCTGGTTTGCATGAGCGAACGCCCTTTGTAATCTTTCATGCAAGACGTCGTGAGAGGTCACAGCATTGCTTCCGGGCCTTTTTTTGAGTGGCGTTGCTTCACGCTGTGTATAACAATGCCAGTTGAACCTAGAATTGCAAAGCAGTACAAATGCCACCATTGTTGCAGTTGCAAAAATTACTGGGGAAAGGGGCTGGAGGGTGGGGAAAAAATGTCTTTGCATCATTTTTTCGCTGACCAGAGGATCATGAGTTTGTGGAAAAAATGCATTTGGGGGGGCGACCTATAGCACGAGCAACAAGTTTTTGCTTGTTGCCAGACACATTCTGACTACAGACCTCCAAAAATGTCTTTAAAGTTGGCAATGTAAAATTTGCAAATTCACTGTCATTGCCTTCCATTGTGAAGAAAGTATGCACTGGAAGTAAAAGCAGCCAAGGGATTTAAGCAATGCCGGGCAATGCCTGAACCGCCCAATAGGATGGATGATGTTTTCATTGTTGAAGGGTGGATGATGATGTTTTTCTTGTTGAAGGGTGGATGTGGTTGGTCTTGTTGTTGAAATGTGGATGATGTTGATAACTTGATATAGGATGGATGATGTATTCATTGTTGAACAGTGAATGTTTTTGGTTTCTTTGTTGAAGGGTGGATGATAAGGTTTTTCTTGTTGAAGAGTGGATAGCCTTGTTTATCCTTGTTAAAGGGTAGATATCATTGTTTGTCCTTTCTGAAGGGTAGATATCATTGTTTGTCCTTGCTGAAGGGTAGATATCATTGTCTGTCCTTGCTGAAGGGTAGATATTGTTTGTCCTTGCTGAAGGGTAGATTGTTTGTCCTTGTTGAAGGGTAGATATCATTGTTTGTCCTTGTTGAAGGGTAGATGTCATTGTCTGTCCTTGCTGAAGGGTAGATATCATTGTTTGTCCTTTCTGAAGGGTAGACATCATTGTTTGTCCTTTCTGAAGGGTAGATATCATTGTTTGTCCTTTCTGAAGGGTAGATATTGTTGTTTGTCCTTGCTGAAGGGTGGATATTGTTGTTTGTTCTTGTTGAAGGGTGGATATTGTTGTTTGTTCTGGTTGAAGGGTGGATAGTGTTTTTGTCTTTGCTGAAGTGTAGATATTGTTTGTCCTTGCTAAGGGGTAGATATCATTGTTTGTCCTTGTTGAAGAGCAGATATCGTTGTTTGTCCTTGTTGAAGGGTAGATATCATTGTTTGTCCTTCCTGAAGGGTGGATATTGTTTTGTTCTTGTTTAGGGGTAGATAGTGTTGTTCTTGTTGAAGGGTGGATAGTGTTGTTGTTGTTGAGGGGTGGATAGTGTTGTTTGCTCTTGTTGAAGGGTGGATAGTGTTGTTTGCTCTTGTTGAAGGGTGGATAGTGTTGTTTGTTCTTGTTGAAGGGTGGATATTGTTGTTCTTGTTTAGGGGTGGATAGTGTTGTTCTTGTTGAAGGGTGGATAGTGTTGTTTGCTCTTGGTGAAGGGTGGATAGTGTTGTTTGCTCTTGTTGAAGGGTGGATAGTGTTGTTTGTTCTTGTTGAAGGGTGGATAGTGTTGTTTGCTCTTGTTGAAGGGTGGATAGTGTTGTTTGCTCTTGTTGAAGGGTGGATAGTGTTGTTTGCTCTTGTTGAAGGGTGGATAGTGTTGTTTGTTCTTGTTGAAAGGTGGATAGTGTTGTTTGTTCTTGTTGAAGGGTGGATGGTGTTGTGTTTCTTGTCAAAGGTTGGTTATCATCGCTCTTTTCCAGTGAAATCACTAAGACAAACCTAAAACTGCGCTATTTTCTTGTGTTTTTGGGTAGATTGGAAATCTGTTGACCATAATGTCATAAACTTCATTTGATGAAAACATGTTTTTACTGTAAAAATTAATCAGCCAGATAGCTGAAATCATGGATTTCATTTGCAATATTACCACCTATGAACACTGTTGATTTTGAATGTTCTGTTTGAAAAAGGTTTTACTTTTATTATGTACACACACACACACACATGCGCGCACGCACGCACACACGACGAGATAAAAGATTCACTTGCAAACTGCACAATGGTCTCACCTGTTTTGACTTGTCACTGTCACATAATCTGTGTATACAACTTAAGATCTCCACAAGTACAAGAGAGGCACAATGCTGTTTTTCCTTCTTTTTTCTAATCTTAACATTGTGGCAGCACCAGGAATGTTGGTGAAATCTGTATGTTGGTGTGTTGGCATCAGCAGCAGTTTGGCTGGTTTTAGCATAAAATCTGTGTGTTGGTGTGTTTGCTTGGGGGGGGGGGGGGGGGGGGGGTCTGCTCTGGCAGTGTTTCGTGAGTAATTGTCAGATTGTTGGCAGAGCTGGGACTTTATTCTTGCTGTAAGCAGCTGGGTGATTGCTGAAGAAGGAAACCCATGTAAGCAGTTTCAATGATCATGTCTATGCACCAGTCCATGAAATAAATGAGCATTCCGTAAATAGATATATCTGTGGATTCTGGTGTGTTATTGTAAAGTGCTCTGTTGTGTCCTATTTCATGACATTAGTTCTCTCCGTTTCCATCCATGTACAGGAGAACTGACTCGCAACAAGATCACCAAATTCTCCAGTCAGACCTAAATGAGCGAGAACGATGGGCATATACATGGAGCATGCATATTCTCAGTACCCACAAGTCCTCACACTACCACTTCTTGAACAACCACATATTACAACAAGTTGACTGCAGTCCCTACCCGGGAGTTACACTAACCCACGACCTGAGATGGACGACTCGCATCAACATCACAAGGCATCTTGCGCAGAAACCTTCGGTTCTGCCCCCCTAGCTGCAGGAAAACAGCCTACATCTCCCTTGTCCACTCTGTTTTAGAATACATCGCTGTAGTCTGGGACCCCTACCAGCAAAATGACATTGACAAACTAGAAAACATCCAGAGATGTGCAGCTCGCTTCATCAATCAAAATTACAAAGACCGCTCCCCTGGACATGTCACCAACATGCTGAGAGAACTCGGACTGCAATCGCTTCATCAGCCAAAATCACTGTAGCCGGACCTGCGGCCCGTTCCTCTTTTTAGGTTCAGGGGGAGGCTGGAGATTGCCGAGGGGAGACACTCACACTGGAATAAACTATTGTCTCTAGTCTTCTTTATGTAGGGTGCATTTCAATGTTCCTCGCTTTGTGTTCAAAATCACTACAATCGACCGACCTTGGTATCCAGAAAAAAACCTGTGTTAGTGTTTGGTTGCTTGTCTGTTCCTCAGAGGTAGGTGCGCCGTTTCACTACACACATATGCCACTTAAACAGACACTAGACAAAAGATAAAGGGAGACAGAAGTTGTACACATGTACCAAAATGACGAAAACACCGAGGCACGCTCACAGACGCGCGCACTGAACACACTCCGTTTCAGTACATACTCTCACTCCCATTATACTGACGAACCAAATAAAGAAATGCATACAATTTTATTTACACTACCCCCCCCCCCCCCCCCTCCCATTCTCTTGTTTAAATGCTACGTTTCCCTGACGTATGCGTAGCATTCACTTTTAAATTTTATAACATAGTACTTTTCAGCCTATTTCATTGTTACCTTCTGCAAGCATAAATTCGGGTCCGCGTGCCTTTCTTCTTCTTGCATCGGCAAAGCACCACTTAGTTTTTGTTGTTGTTGTTGGTGGTGGTGTTTTTTGTCAGAGATAATATATGTAAACATTTATCCAAGAATTTATTTCTGCTCCGCCAGCTCGGGCGCTATGTGGACAGTGACGCTCGTCAAATCTTTTTCCAAGCGCACCTGCTCTCGCATATAAACTACGCCTCTTCTGTTTGGACTATAAAAAGGCCTTTGACAGTGTGCAGCGCGGATTGTTGTAGGGAAAACTGTGTCAGTTTCTGGTGTTAATTGGAAGGTTCTACGCGTGATACGAGACATGTATGCTAAAGCAAAATCATGTGTGAAAACTAGGCGTGGTCTATCGCAGTTTTTTTTTTTTTTTTTTTTGTCTCAAACGTAGGTCTGCGTCAGGGGGGAAATTTGTCGCCAGTTTTGTTTTCGCTGTTTTTGAATGACTTGAAAGGTTTTCTTACGAGTAACAATGTTCAGGGCCTAAAACTACCATTTGCATTGGCCCAGGATGTGTGTCTTCAAGATATCGACAACTTTTTGTATTTGTTTCTATTGTTTTACGCGGATGACACAATTGTACTAGCCGAATGCCCTAAAGATTTGCAGAGTGCGTTAGATATGCTCAGAATGTATTGTGAATTCTGGGGTCTCGATATTAATGTTAGGAAAACCAAAGTCATGATATTTTCAAGGGGGAAGATCAGAAAAATGCCGAAATTCAATTTTAATGAGGAAACTGTTGACGTTATTTGGGATTATAGATATTTGGGAGTAAAATTTAACTATAATAACAAGTTTAAAAAGGCACAACAGTTACAGTTTTCACTTGCAAACAGGGCTATGTTTTCATCGTTAAGGAAATGTCGGCAGCTTAATTTGCCACTAGTTATACAATTAGAACTTTTTGAAAAAGGTGTACACCCAATCTTTTTGTATGGTTGTGAAATATGGGCGTGCGAGAAGATGGATGTAATCTCAAAACTACAGCTTCGATTTTTAAAACTGATCTTAGGTGTCAAGGTTACAACCCCAACATGCATGGTGCTTGGGGAAGTGGGAAGATATCCGATAGAAATTGAAGCAAAATGCAGGATGTTAGGATTTGGGTATGGTTTGTGCAGTACCTCAGTCTGAATCGCCCAAGATTTCTAACCTAATGTTTCAGCTATGTTCAGAGTTGCATTATGCAAGCGATTATAAACTCCCATGGCTTATGAAAGTGCATTCGTTATTAGATAGTTTATGATTATCTTATATTTGGTCTAACCAAATCCATACCATCGAAAGTTTTAAACGTATAGTGAAGCAAAGACTAATGGACCAATTTATACAAGAATGGCAAAGCAGAGTAGCAGAAAATAGTGTTTGTAGTAATTATCGTTTATTTGAAAAGAAATTTTGCTTTGATGAATATCTAACCTATCTCCCGTCTATCCCAAGTCAAAGAGTATTGAGATTTAGACTTTGTAACCACAGGCTGCCAATCCTGCAAAGACGGTCGTTAGGTATTCCAAGGGATAAAAGAATATGTACTTTTTGTGACAGTGGTGAGGTAGGAGATGAATTTCACTATTTGCTTAACCGTTCCAACAAAAATATCAAGAGAAACCGTACTAAGTATGTTGATAAATATTATACACATCCTCCCAACGTGCCCAAATTTTGTAGCCTCATGGATATGACGTCAAAATCTAAGAATGTTAAGCTTGCTAAATTTGTTAGTTGTACTTTTGAGTTATTTTGACTAGCCAATAACGAAACACAACGAAATAAGAAATATTTAATTTTTACACCTTAGCCTTACATATTTATAACAACTTTGATTTGTGTTTGAGTATTTTTTTGTTTCATTTTATATATAGATGTGAGCAAATGCTCTTTGTATATGTTTCTACATTAATCCCGCCCTGCTTAACGGATCAACGCAATTTCATTTACTGTACTATTAGTAACCCGGGAACCGGAGCAGACGACACTTTTGTTTTGAAGCGTGGCGTGTGGCGTAACGCCACATGGCCTTCACACAGCCGACCGGCGATAGCCGCCAGTGCGCGGCATTTTCAAATCTGTTTTTCTCCCTTAACACTTTGACCGCTTGTTTGTTTACCTACTCTTTGTTTATTTAGTCCTTTTTACGCACCAAGCTATGTGTAATATAATCTGGCATCTTAGAATGTTATTTAACGTTTATTTAGACACAGGATCGATCAGTAGCCGATGCCTCGATGAGTTGATGCTTAATGTCCTCAGATGCCATTTGACATATTAGGGACAAGTTGTGACCAATGCCGAAGCACGGTTCAATAAAATCCACATACGTAAGGTGTATGCGTGTTTAGCTGTAACCTGACACCTGCACTTTTGGCAGAATGACCGGGATTTTTTACGTGCTACTGTGGTAACACAGGGGTGGAACGGATACCGAAATAAGAGTCAGCACAGAAAGTCGACCCTGGAGAAGAAAATTGTCCCGCCGTTCCAGCAGGGATTCGAACCCGCGACCTTTCAATCACGAGTCCGGCGCTCTAACCACTGAGCTATCCCCGCCCCCTCCGATGCCTCTCTAGGTCCATTCTTTTATAGCCGTCGTCTGCATGGCGCGCTTTGTTTAGTACTAGTGAATAGTAGGGAAATGTTGTTTTGATTCGATTAAAGTAATTCTGTGTCGATCAATGCGTCGTCGTATAGTATTTTGCTTAGCTGACTTCATGTTTAGTGTTTATTTTGGGTTGAAATTAACTTGTTAGGTATTGTGTACTGTAGAAGCTAAGTTGTATTCATAGACTACTTAATATCACTATCAGCGCTGCTGCGACTAAGATTACGCGCCCCAGGCGAAAGTTCGCACCGATTGCGTTAGTACTAGTCTTTGAGTTTGTTTTGCTTCTCTTACAGAGCGTTGTATTGTAATTGTTATGTACCATTTTAACCGTGGGAGCGTGTTCTTTATTCTGATGTAAGTTTTAGTGACAGTTATATTTTGTACATTGTGTTAGTTGTGATTTAGTTGTACGAATCTGTTTATAGACAGGCGCAAGCCACGCTTCCCACTCTTGTTGTAAATAAAATAAGTGTACATTTTGTTTATACGGTTTAAAAGATGGTAACTGTAGCTTTTATTCGATGTTTTTCATGTTTTAGTTGGTTTAGTTATTGTAGAGGAAACTGTATTTGTGCGGGCCAGGGAAACACAATTGTCAGCCATTTTGTGGTCCAGAGGGCCGTTTTTACTGTAGCGATAGTGTGTGTTCCCTGTGGCCCGCGCCGTTCTCTTATCTATGCGTGAGCGTGAGGATTTTGTGTGTGTGCTGAAAACTGTCTGCGGCTGAGAAAGTAAAACCTGATTGCTGCCGTACGCCTGCTGTGGTCTCCACTTTATTGACTCCGCTGCCTGTGTCCTGTCCTTTGACCACTCCACTCCATTGCATATATATATAAAGTGTGGTAGTTATTTATTAATAGAATTCATATGCATTTGTTCATAAGTAACGTCGTGTGCGAATGTAACTTCGCTTTCTAGCCCCCAGGGGCAAAAAGCTCAATAAAACCTTAAAACCTTGAGTGGTGCCAGTGAGGTTCATCTAAAGAAGCTCAACTCCTTTCACAGACGAGCACAACTACGGAAAAATTAAATAAACTAAATAGTCTTCCACTAGATAAGCAATTAAAATGTAATCGGTGTGCAACTCTGTTTAAAATACACACTGGCAAGGCACCCCCTTATCTGAGTGACTTTCTTTATCGAGCTCCTGCCCGGTATGGGTCAAATAAATATGTTTTACCGCGCCCTCGTATTGACCAGTTTAAGACAAGCGTTGCTTTTTCTGGATCTTCAACCTGGAACACACTCGCACCCAAATTAAAAACATTTAGTTCACTATGCAATTTTAAAATAAATTTGCGTAAGTTCCTACACTCTACACTATCCTAGGCCTGTATTTGTGTGACTTTAATGTAATATAACACCACGTCTGTATATGTTGTTTTGATACACATCAGTGTGGATAACATGTCTCCGTAAGATTACATTGCCTGTGACATTCATGAGTAACCTAGTTGTGCTATTGTCTATTGTATTGCTAGTATCGATGTTGCTACCGTTTTGTAATACTGTGTGAGTTTTAAAAGTGTTATTAATAATCTTTATATGTGTTGTCTATGTAGCTTAGCAAGGACAGATTGTAAGAATAGGCTACTGCCTAAAATCTCAATCCTTGAGTAAAGTTCTGAGTTCTGAGCTCTCTTTCGCTCTGTCTCTCGTCTTGCTGTTGTTGTTGCTCTGTCTCACACAGGACTAGCAGTATAGTTGTAGACAGAGCAGTTGCTGTTGTCTTACTGCAAGGGGAAAAAAGATCAGTTAGAGGAACGAAATGCAAGTGCTGCAAACGGGCAAAAATGGGGCTTCTGATCATCAAAACACTGAAGTCTTACAATACAGAGAACAAGTAATGCACCACCTAGAATTTTATACGTGATACACGAAGCAAAGAGTGCCCAAATTCGGTCGAGAATAAAGTTCACCATACACGGTGAAAAAAATACACAAAATATTTTAAACTTAGAAAAAGCACGAGTAAATGTAAACGTTTTTGATAAATTAATATCTCAAGACGGTGAAATCCTGCACAACCAGGAAAGTATCCTCAACGGAGAACCGACTTTTATACGCAAGTTTATAAGCAAACTCGGAAATTTGACGAAGTTTTAGCTAAGAAATTCTTACTCAGATAAATGAAGATGATAAAGACAGTTTAGAGCTGGATCTTACGGACGAAGAACTCTCTAACGCACTAAGAACAATGACATACAACTCAGCACCTGGTATAGACGGAATAACTACCGACTAAAAAAAAAAAAAAAAAAAAAAAAAAAAAAATCATTCTGGGACAAAATAAGTCTTAGTTATGGAATCACTAAAAGCGGCTCATGAAGTTGGACAAATGTCACCACTGCAAAGAAAAGCAGTGATCACCTTGATTCGCAAAGGCAAACATCTCTCACGGGATGATTTAAACAACTGACGCCCCATATCACTAGCTAATGCTGATTACAAAATTTTGGCCAAACGCTTATGACGAAGGCTATCGAATGTAATAGGAGACATTTATAATGAAGACCAGGTAGGACTGATTAAAGGTGGAAAAGTTAGTACGAGAGAATATTAGACTGACTGATGGCACGGTTGATTATTTGAATACAACCAGCCTCCGGCCGGGGACCCTGCCCGCTTGCGGTGAACTGTTGCCGGACGTTGGACTGACTCTGTCGCCAAGCAGTTCACAGACTGGACATCTCGGAGTTGTGGATTTGGGGAATCGTTTTGTAAATGGGTAACACTTCTCACCGCAAACCCGGAGAGTCGTATTGATTACGTGGGCTGGTTACCAGCACCGATTACGGTAGAGTCCGCAGTTCCGCATGGCTGCCCGTTCTCGCCCTTGGCCTTTATTCTAATTTGCATAATTGAAACATTCCTGTTGTCACAGTTTGTCTACGTTATGCAAGCACTAATTGCTCCTCCTGATTTTCTTATACAAGTAAACACACTGTTATTTAGATTTCTATCGAAAAATAAAAACTCTAAAGCCTTTGAAAAAGCCGAGGTCAAGCGAGTGGTCATGTGTAGTTCATACCGACAGTGTGTTTTTCATCAACAAGTACTGCAAAGAAAATTTGAACTGTTAATGATAGTACACGTGCTAAATTCAAAATGTATTGGGGAACAAATATATATTGCTTTTGTTTTGTGCAGGTTTGGGGTTTAGAAATGTGTTGCATTGTGGTTATGTTTTACTGAATGGCATGAAAAAATATAAAATGTGTAGTGATCAGTATTTACTCGCGCTGTTACAATGATGTAAATGCAACACACACACACACACACACACACACACACACACACACACACACACACACACACACACACACACACACACACACACACACACAATTGGATGAAAGAATGATTACACCGTATTCGATTAATGAATCTCATAAACATGTATGTGGGGGGGGGGGGGGGACGCTTAGGACAAGAAGTTTGAACGAGTGTGCAGTCTACACGACTACGGGGTGTGTAGACATACATTATATGGCTGCTTTTCATCTCTTTGACTGCGGGGTGTGTATAGGGTACAGGCCTGGAATTGGCACCGCCTAAGGAAAAGTATGTTTTGTGTTTCAGCAAAACAACAGAAATTTGATTAATGAGTTCGAAAAGAAAGCAAAGGTGCTAAGCTGTAGCTGTTTGTAGCTTACATCTCTAGAAACTGACATGTGGATGAGCTATGAACAATTAACAAACGACTGCAACTGGTCCGACATCCAAATACCGGTAGTCAAATTGTACTGCCTAGGATTGGATATTGGACCACATTTCAGCATGTACATTACGTGGTAAAAAACAACAACAAAACAACAACAAGGATTTGTTTTTAGTTCAGAACGTTAATTAAACGAACGGAATTAGCAACATGTGCACCTGAACTGAAACGGAGGTAATAGCGAGGGTTAGTGGACGGGTGGTAGTGGTAGTGGTTACGGAACTATTTTCTCTCGTGACGTCAGCGATTTGTGTGCGGATCAGAGGTCAGGGATTACGAAGATTGTTTACCACATGACTCAAGTTTTTCGTCTACTGCTGCGTTCTCACCACAGTGAATTAGTAGGGACCATTTGACTTTATTTTTCTATGTAAACATTAAACTTTTACTTTTCTTTGTAGATTAGCATCGTATGCTTTGTATGAGATTGTAATGCGGGTTGCTTTTGTTGATTTTATTGCTGTTTTAGCTTTACGATGCAACCCTATCGAGTTCATCCAAAATCAAAATAGCGAGGGTTAGTGGACGGTGGTAGTGGTAGTGGTAATGGTTAGGGAACTATTTTCTCTCGTGACGTCAACGATTTGTGTGCGGATCAGAGGTTAGAGGTCAGAAGTTACGAAGATTGTTTACCACATGACTCGAGTTTTTCGTCTACTGCTGCGTTCTCACCACAGTGAATTCGTAGGGACCATTTGACTTTATTTTGCTATATAAACATTAAACTTTTACTTTTCTTTGTAGATTAGCATCGTATGCTTTGTATAAGACTGTAATGCGGGTTGCTTTTGTTGGTTTTATTGCTGTTTTAGCTTTACGATGCAACCCTATCGAGTTCATCCGAAATCAAAATGTTGGACCGTAGCGGTGCAACTGACTGAAGTAACCAGCTGCCGCCGAGTGTCGCGTCTTTGCCTTTTCTGTCAGTTTTACGAGCATAGCACCTACTTGACCAGTGATGCCGCTAAAGACTGAATTGTAAAGTTTGTCGCTGGATGAACCTTCTCAAGTGATTCTTCCGTGTGTGAAGGGTCAGGCGTTTAGGTAGCGATCTGTGCGACTTCGGCTCCGTTACGCTTGAGACATGCGCGCTAGCGTAGGTAGACAGTCGGGTTGCGCCACTACCACCACCACTACCACTACCACCCGTGTACTAACCCTCTCTAATACGTGCGACCAGCGTGGCAAGAAAAGTACCTTCTGAGGTCAAAATCATTAAGAATCACAGACAGACTGTAAGCCTCAAATAATATGTAACTCCCAGTGTCGAAAACAGTGCTTCTCTGGTTAAAAACCAACAATGAATCATGAACCCGTCCAATGTTCAAGCACAGGTAGCCAGGTTATAGCCATACGGATTCAATACTGCATCAACCGCAGTTCAACATGCACATGACACGATAATATATATTTTATTTTTAAAGCCGGAAGGGACTTTTTCAGTTCAAAACTTTGAACCAAACAAAAAGCAATTTGCATCGTATTGTGCATATATGAGCAACAAGCACAACAAAGAAAAAACGACAAATGTGTCATTCCAGAGGAAAAACCGACCAACCACTTAGTAACTTTAAAACTAAAAAGTGTAACTCTCTCCGCCAAAACTAGTTTCTCTCTAGTTAACAACTATTGGGGGATAAACGCTCTTTCGATGTCACTGAATAGCGGGATGGTATGTGTTCAAACACTGAGACAAAGTAAGCCGTTTCACACATAACAAACACTTCCTGTGAGGACTGCCGACTGTTTCTGTACCAAGCAACGTCTATCTGCATAGTCCACAGGTAAACTCAGGACCAGACACATCAGCGCGTTCTTCACGCATCCATCGCTTACAGACACTGCACTGGATGGTGTCCTCACTGGTCGATTCTGAACAAATGAAACGGAACCAGTCTTGAGAATCGGCGATGCTTGAATCGGCAGAGCTGGACTTCGTCGCTCCATGCCCAGTTTTCTTTCTCGTTCTTTTTTTTCCCCCCTGTCGGTTTCCTTTTAGAAGGTCTTGCATCCTAGCTCTGGATGTTGGTTCGGGCAATCGAAGACTGATTTCTTTCTGTCTCTTCAAGAAACTTCCAAACCACATTTTACGCGCCTTTGCCTTGTCTTTGTTGAAGACATGGGGAATTCCCTTTGTTTATGCTATCTGGAATGCCAAGGACAGAAGATCCTAAGAAGCATAGGACTGACGTAAAATGTTGCACCGTCTGTGAACTGAATTGTGCGAGACACGGGAATCTAACTCCGCTTGGTTTAAGTAGACCGAACAGCGCTCTGTTCTAAGCTAGTAAGCCATACAGCAAAAGGGTGTATTTCAGAACTTATTCACTGCTATTTCAGGATCATTTGTTGTAGAAAACCGAAGACAAAAACACACAAAAAAGCCGGCTCACCTTTTTCCACTGCGGCTCTGCCGGCTCCGGCGTCCTTTTGTCTCGTCAGTGCAAACAGACAGGAATGGCGTAAGCTTGAAAATATAAACCAATCAGAATGCCGCCCGTTACAACCGTTTTTCGACAATCGGCAAGGTACAATTAACACGCAGGTACAAAATCCAAGCCTTTACCCTGCATACATTATATACCTGCTTTTCATCTCTTTCGCTGCCGGGTGTGTAGACATACATTATATGGCTGCTTTTTCATCTCTTTGACTGCGGGGTGTGTACACATATATTATATGGCTGATTTTTCATCTCTCTGACTGTTCTCCGCTTGCACTGACTCTCCGCGCACGTGCAGGCCAGCTGCCGGCTCGCTGCCACGTCCGGTCGATGTCGGCGCATCGGCTCAAGTCGGTCCTGCATTGTCCTGCATTGACATGGAATACATGTTTAACCTACTAAGTACTTGAACTTCAAAACAGAACTGATTAAACTTAAAATGGGACTGGAATGCACTTGAACTGGCAGCAGAACCGAGTTCTGTACCAGCTGTACACCCCCAGGTGGCAATGACTCTATTCAGGAGCCTGTTTTGTCATGACAATGTAAACCACGTGGAGTGCGTACGAGTGTGACTAGTTCCCGCTGTGCACGCTGTTTTGCTCTACGCGTTTTGCTCCACGTTTTTTTTCGTTTTTTTCTCGTTTTTCTTCCCCCCCCCTCCCACCCCCCACGTGTGTGACACTGTCAATGGCCGACTGGGGTGAACTGGGCTGAATATTTATTGTAGAGTGTACGTGTGTTCCTTATATATGCATAAAACGACTGCACTTTCCGGTCCTCCAGACGTCCCTACCACGGCAAACCTGTAAACTAGTTCGGCGTCTGCTCGGCGGCTAGAGCACATGTGTTCACTGAGCTTCTTCGTGCTGGCCGATAACCTGACCCCCGGGTGGTTGAGCGACGCATGTCGTGCTGCATTGAATCTTCCACACCGCCCACCCCGCGGCTCAAAGCGCGGCTGAATGGATTAACGCATACTGCGGCATGGAGATAGAACGACGCGCAAGATGCACAAGATGCACATAATAATCATACTGATAATGAATACATTTCTGATGCGCCGAATATCTCTATGACTATCATGGGTGAGGCTCAAAGCACTATACATGAAACATTACAACAACACACAACGGCTTAATTTAATAATGCATTACATATTGAATGATTGTTGATCGCTTATATAGCGCTATTCTCCGCTCTCTTGAGCAGACTCATTGCGCTTGCATGTGGTTCTACATGAGTGACTAGCTTTTTATAGCGCGTTTTTTTTTTTTTTTTTTTTTTTAATATTCACCTAATTGGTGTACCACTAGCATCGCTGGCATGGCTACGGCATCAGGGGCTCCACCATCACATGGATTGCCAACTTCCTCAGTGATCGGCGCCAAGCAGTTGTTGTCGATGGTTCCTGCTCCTCCTATGCCAGAGTCAGATCAGGAGTACCTCAGGGGTCCGTTCTTGGCCCCTGTCTCTTCCTGGCCTAGATTAATGACTTGCCAGATGTAATGTCCAACTAGCAGATGAAATAATGCTAATCAGCATTATCTCCCTTATATTTATATTTGCACATGCGCCGGTACTAAGCAACTTGATATACACAAAACATGCGCAGTGACACTAACTGGAAAACGCCCACCTAACCGTGATCCAGAGTGGCAACGGACAGAGCTGGTGCAAGACACCAAAGCCTTGATGGTGCAAGACACCAAAACTGGCGACGAGGATGGGATCCGAACCTGGGTGCGATCCTAGCGCAAGAGGGCAAAATCATCGCTTACGCCAGCAGAGCGCTGACAGATGTAGAACAACGGTATTCACAGACATGGAAATGCTAGCCGTTGTCTTCGGTGTCGAACATTTTCATCTATACCTGTATGGATCGAATTTCACGGTCTACACTGACCACAAACCCCTGCTTGGTATCTACAGGAGTCAAAAATCAGCGACCACTCGCACTGAGAGATGGCGTCTCCGGCTCACTCCATATGACATGACATTGAAATATCGTCCCGGACGAAACGATCTCAACCCTGCTGATTATGTCAGTCGTCAACCCCAGGACATTCCAAAACGTGAAAACGCAGCAGAAGCATACGTGAACTACGTTTGCAAGAACGCAATTCCAAAGTCGATAACGCTGGAAGAAGTTCGCAAAGAGACACAGAAAGACTTTACGATGAGAAAGTTAGCTAAAGCGATCCAGACAGGCCAGTGGACGAAAGATCCCACTGATTACGTCAGATTCAAAGATGAACTCTCTGTATCCTGTGGTGTGATTCTACTTGATCACAGATTGATCATCCCCGATTCTCTACGCAAGAAAGTCATTGAAATCGCACATGCTTCTCACCAAGGAATAGTGAAGACAAAACAGCTGATTAGAGAGAAAGTCTGGTTTCCTGGGATCGACAAGAAAGTTGAACAGAAAATTTGCATTTTCCTTTGTTCAGCTTCGCTCCTCTCTCCTCAAGCCTTTTTAGTGTTGCTTGAAGACTGCTGTCGTGTTCTGCTTGAGTCTTCCCGAAAACGATTATGTCATCTGACAAGTTTCGGACGCCTGGAATGTCAGATAGTATCTCTGATATGGTGTTTTGGAATATCTCGGCAGCTGCATTCACTCCAAACAACAAACGCTTGTAACGTCGAATACCAGCGTGTGTAGTGAATGTCGTAACTTGACGCCAGAGAAGCTGACGACCTCACGCCTAGGGGTGATGTACAAGATCTACAATGGACTAGTCCAGTGCCCCATCATCAAGACCAAACTAGTCCCGCCACCCCCCGCTAGCGCCGCACCCACTGTCAACAGCTTTTTTTTTTTTTTTTTTTTTCTTTTTTTGTATGCACACATTTCTAAACAGTAAAATTACTATAACAATAAAACTAATTTTTTTTAAATTGCCAAAAGTTGTTACATAATGACACGGCAGTAAACATAAAATACAAGTGCATACAACAAAAAGAAACAAACGGCAACAAAAACGAAAACAAAATCGTACGCATTTCCAAAACAAGAACAACAAGAAACCAGAGAAATATCATTAACCAAAACAAAAGCTAGAGTAAAAAATGAACATAGATGGGTACAGCAAACACACACACTCACTCACTCACATACACGACGCGCGCTTGCACATCCACCCGCCCGCCCACCCTCACACACACACACACACACACACACACACACACACACACACACACACACACACACACACACACACACACACACACACACAGAGGATTTGGGGGACAACTAAAAACATAATGAAATCCGTCACCAATGTCAGCAGATGAACACTTAGTACATAATCTGTCTTCGTAAGGCAAGTTCATTACTCTTCCCCTTTGAAATGGGAGTCTATGGTTTAGTGTTCTAAAATGTACAAATGTGTATGCTAAGTTAAGCGGTAAAATTTGCAAATAATCTTCAGGTGCAAACACGTTTTTAAACATTCGATAATTGTAATAGATTTCTTTTGATTCAATTTCTGAGGACCACTGTTGGATATACTGATCTCGTAAAACTCGTGTGACCTTAGACTTAAACCACTGGTTAGAGTAATTCAAGTCAAACTGATGTGTCCACGTACCACTTAGGCCAATCCCATTAAGAACCGTCTCAATAGTGGACAAAAATGGAGATTTATATTTTCCCTCCCTGTACATTTCATAAAGGAATTTGTACATAATATTTGAAAACTTAAACTTGTAATTTATATTTACCAGTTTAAAAAACAAAAATTTAGCATTAGAAGAAAACATCAACCCAAAAGTCTTCGTGGCGTGAAATGCGTTCAACAAACATTTCTCTTTCTGTCCATAGGACAAAGTCACAATACTGAACATCACAAAGAAATATCTGGCATTGCACTTGTGTGAAGTATGCATGTGATGTTGTCAGTGAAACTTTCGTCCATCAGTGTGGAGAGGGAAGTTTGGAAGTGATAAGGCCTCTCCAGTTGTCATTTGTTTCTCATTGAAAGAACATTCCACTTCCAAGCATCCTCTGTGGCAACAGGTGCACTGACACAGGCCATCTGGTGAAGCTGCCATGTACGGATATTTTGGATTTAAAATCATACCTGACTTTCTCACTGTGAAGTCAGCATGGCTTCCAGCCTGCTTTTTCTCATAGCAGGTCCTTGCAGTGTCCTCATGGTCAGTCCCACATTGCATTGCCTGTGTCGGTCTGCAGGTGGTGTTCTGGCTGCGCACACCAGCAATGAGAGACGGAGCAGGTTGACCTGGCTTTGTGTGGCAAACCTGGTGGAGCTTAGATGCTGTCACACGTCCAGCACGAATTCGAAACCATAAGCGTGTGACTTCGCTTGTCCTCCGGTATGCTTCTCTACCAGTGTACACTGCTTGTCTGTGATGGACAGAACTGAATCATAAGCTCCTCACACTGATTCAACATCACTGAATAGTTAGCCACTACATTACTTTCATCCAACAAGTCTGTAAGAACTGGGGCAAAGCTACTCGTTTTGTCAACATGTTCGTCACGATAACCTCTGACCACAGACAAAATGGCAGGTTTGATACCCGAGTTCTTCTACTGTATGGCATCAAAAAATCTGTCCAGTTCTTCTGAAGAAGTGGGATCAATGCCTGGCAGGTCTTTTGGGGCTGCTTTTGCTGGTGGTGCACCGCTGTCCTGAAGTGATGCATCCAACTGATGCTTTCGGCTTGTGGCTGATGTAAAGTCAATGACAGTACCACTCGCATATGCCACCACCTTGAAAGAGGGCTGTCCCAGTATGGTGTCACATCTGTCACGGTCTTCTTGTCCCTGATCCTGTTGGCTGTGTCGATGGTGAAAAGTACAGCAGCAACATGACTGCAGCTTTCACCCAAACCTGCAACACAGGTGCAGTGGGCAGAGATAACTCTTTCCTCTGGATCAGCAATAATCCACAGCTAGGTTGGTTTTTCATTCATACGTTGTGAGCGGTACACCTGCACACACAGCATTGGAAATTGTATCAGTAAATCTTTTATTCAGAAATAGTGACTGTCATATCATTCACCAAAATGTATTCATGTACACTTCTCCACTTCCAGTTCCATAGAAAATCTCTAAACTGAAAACTTCAGTCAATTTAATTCACATTTAGTTCAACAGAACTGTGCTGACACTGACAGCTCATGCAGATTTGGCTATTAAGCAGGAAGATTTTCTGCATTAACTTTTATTTAAAAATATAGAAAACCCTACCGGCTGGTGGCATGCCAGAAACACACATTACGCAAACAGGTAGTAGTAGAATATTTAAACATAGAGTTCCAGTGAACTACTCCTATCAATGAAAAAAAGAAGTACCAGGAACTTCTCCTGTTACGTGTCCAGTAACAGCTTTGCCAGTTTCCCATCACAGAAGGCTAAACTTGTGCACAGCTGTCTCCAAAAGCACAAGTTTCATTCTCAGTTCTTGTTGTTTTTGTTCAATAATAATAATAATAATAATGGAAATTTATAAAGCATCTTCCCTGCGGCTCAAAGCGATGAATAAGCATAGTATATCACAGTATATCACACATGATGTACATGGAGATGGAAATTATATCAGCAATAAAAATACAATGGACTATTTGCTCAAATGGGAGAAATAGCGCATGAAAGAATCCATGTATTATCTGTTATCAGCTACAAAAGAAGGCGTGACACAAAACAAGACTCATGTCCCGTACTGTGTTCTCTTGTCGTGTACATATTCCTAGTTATTCTTTTCAGTTTGGTCATTTCTTAGTCTTACCATCAGGATGATCAGCAACTACTTCTAGAGCCATCTCCCCCCTTCTCCTTTCTATAAACTTGACGTCAAATTATTAACAGTACAATGACTTCCAATTACATTGTCACCGAATTCTGATGATGCATCAGTAGATACACAATAGACCCCTTTCACTTAGATTTTCGCGCATACGCAATGGACTGGCGTGTGAAATCTGCCGGAAGTAGGGGGGAACACGTCAGCTGGGCTGCTGGCCGATCGCATAGCTGTATTTCCCTGGTACTAGTAGTAGTGAAAACCTCGCATTTCACGGCGACAAGATGGGTGCAAAAGATCAGTGCCGTGTAATCCACTGCACCACTGGTCGAACAAAAGCCAGGAATCCTGCGAAACGTATGTCCTTTAGTTTCAGTAAAAAGGTAAAGTATCGTATTCCGCGACCGCGCTGACTCGAGAATGATCCCCGGCCTAGTCTGTTGAGAATGAAGTTTTGGGGGTTTTTACGTGTGTTTTTTTGTTTTTTTTTTTTTCTCCATCTTATTCAAGTGTACCGGCTGTGCACTTAATTACTACAGTATGTACCGCTGTTAGAACGAGAGAATGTGTGTGTGTGAGGGAGGCGGGGGCAGTAACTGCGGCATTACCTGATCAGGCTGTTTTGCCGGCAGGACGTGTCGCTAGTGTCGTGTGCATGTGAGGGTGAGTGTGTTGCTGTGTTGAGACCTTCAGTTTCTGATCTCTTACCTTACATTTTACTATAATTATGTACAATCGTTTAGGCTAATTCTCTCTCTCTCTCTCTCTCTCTCTCTCTCTCTCTCTCTCTCTCTCTCTCTCTCTCTCTCTCTCTCTCTCTCTGTAACAGCTTTCACTAATTCCATGCCGATTTTCATCCTGTTCTAGGAATAATTTATGAGGCTACCCGGCTTGGTCCGTTATTTGTGTGCCCTGCGTGCGTGCGTGCGTGTATGCGCGCGCGCCCGCGTGTATGTGTCAGTCTATGAGAGAGAGAGAAAAAAAACTGAGATATGAGGGTGGGTCTATGTATGTGTGCGTGTGGATGTGTGGGAGGCGGTGATACGATGCATGGGTGTGGGTGTGAAGGCGGACAGGATGAGAACAGTGATTATACGAGGGTATATAGCCTGTTAATCATATTTGAATGTGTGAGCTACTGTTTATTTTACAGCGCATTTCTGTAACCAATATTATTCTAGCTAATGATGTTTGTGATATTAGTATTGTCCGTCTGTTGTTGCGCTCTCTTAAAATTTTTGTTATTTATACATGGTCATTTTTTTAAAAATGTATTTAATACCTTTTTTCGGGGGGGGGGGGGGGGGGGGTTGGTTTGCTTGTTGCTTTAAATGGAATAAGGAAGTACTTAGCTTGACCTGACAAAATTAATAGAAATGGCGGACTACCGACAAACCTAATGGTAAACACACCACCAAACCACAACAGTCCAAAGACTATAGCCTGCAGCAAATAAATAATTGGTGCGAGTAAATACTCACACACAAAAGCAATAGCATAATAATACACACTACACACACTTAGTCATACAAAACAAAGTGAAACTGACGCACACTGAAACACAATCACCCCGCACTCATAGAGTCGCCTGCACGCGCGCTCGCATTGACGCGCACGCACACACGCACACACACACACACACACACACACACACACACACACACACACACACACACACACACACACACACGTGTTCACAGGTTTCCGTGCACGCGCCCACACACACATACACGCACGCACACCAACCCCCCCCCCCCCCCACACACACACACACACACACACACACACACACCTAGGCGGATCGCGCGCACTTGTGCTGGCGTACACTAAATGCCCCCCACCCCTACCCCACCCTACCGGCTCACCCCGAAGGGGAAAAAAATAAAATAATAACAACAACGGCCAGCCAGGTGCCGGAGCTTCTTTGTCAGTCAACGGATTGAATTAACTGGAAATTTTACGAAGTCTGTGGGCATGTAAATGATTCAGCCCGGTCCAATTTCAGTACGCTCTAAGTCAGTGTCAGCACGTTCCCCCTAAATCCGCTTTGAAGGAGTTGTAGAACTTTGTAGCCGACTCTGGTTGTCGCTGTTGCGACAGAGAGATAAACGAAAGGGGTCTATTGTCTTTCAGAAAGTTTTTGATTTGTTTTTTGAACAATTGAAGTACCAAGTACTTCTGACATATCACATTTCCCCCAACAGAACCACAGAAAATGGATAGACTTTAGACAGTTTAGTAGTCTGTCTAGACTAGAGTAGAGGCACAGTGGTACTAGTCAGTCAGTAAAGAAAATGAAAAGAAGAAAAGAAAAGAAGAAAAAAAGAAGAAGAAGAAGAAGCTTATCTTTGCAGTTACCAAGACGTTCGTGTTGGGAAAATGGATCCTCATGTCATGCACCCATCCAGAAGTCAGCTGGTTATGAGCTTATAGTGATTTCATGGCCTTGAATTTGACATTGTGTAGCCGCTTTTTCCAAAAACATTTATACTCGACCACATTTTAGGGGAGCGGGATTGCTCAGTGGTCAGAGCGCCGGACTCGTGATTGAAAGGTCACGGGTTCGAATCCCTGTAGGAGCGACGGGAGAATTTTCTTCTCCAGGGACAACTTTCTGTGCTGACTCTTATTTCGGTATCTGTTCCACCCCCGTGTTACCGCAGTAGCATGTAAAAGATCCCGGTCATTCTGCCAAAAGTGCAAGTGGCAGGTTACAGCTAAACACGCATACACCTGTCTTTGTGGCTTTGAATGAAGTGACACTGTAACCTAGTGCATGGCTGAATGGTGTACACAGAACTTGCGCCGAAACGGCAGCATTTAACGTGGCACCAGCCATGCAACATCCACAGAGTGCTACCAGTACACCACTTCCGTGGATATTAATAATACGCGCTATGAAAGGATACAGTCACGCATTCAGAATCACATGCTTATGTGCGAAGTGAGTCTGCTCGAGAGCAGAGAATAGCGCTATATAACAGTTATGAATAATAATTTTCATTTCGCACTGGCGGCAGCTGCGTGTGGTCGGCAGTGAACACAGCGTCCGGGAGTTGGTACTGTCGACGCCGTCAGTTGCCGCAGTCTTCGCCTGGTCCCGTTCAGGGCCCAGTTATCCAGAGTGTCAATGTATTTCGCCCCTGCTGGCCACGTCGTTTCTTTGCTTTTTATCGCGTGAGGGTCTCAACTATCACGCCGATACAACATGGCGGCTAGGTTGTCCTCCAGATGACCGACGGCCCCCAAAATGCGCATCACGTGAGATACACAGTGAAAGATCTCTCTCTCTCTCTCTCTCTCTCTCTCTCTCTCTCTCTCTCTCTCTCTCTCTCTCTCTCTCTCTCTCTCTCTCTCCTCTCTCTCTCTCTCTCTCTCTCTCTCTCTATATATATATATATATATGTGTGTGTGTGTGTGTGTTGTGTGTGTGTGTGTGTGTGTGTGTGTGTGTGTGTGTGTGTGTGTGTGTGCAGTTGTGTTGGAAATGTGAGGGTAACTGTATACATTTAATGCTCGTTTTATATAATGACAGTTTTATCTGATCCCTGATGTGTCGGTGCACCCCCCCCCCCTCCCCACAACCCCCACGACCCCCAGCGCTCACCAGCACTGAGTGAACCGCCGAACCAACTGAAGGCGCTGATGGGACCGCCCCGTGACGTGGTTTGCTCCAACATATGGGACGGCCGACAGTGCCGACTGTGGGTACCACCACTCGGCCAGCGGCTAGCAGCTGCCCAGACCTCAGTCGTCGCAGGCCTACGGGTGTCTGCAGGCGGACTAGACTCTGAATCCTTGCCGTCAGTCGGTCACTGTTTTTCCATGACTTCCACACGTGATGAGGTCATTTCCGCAACGACACGCCTCTGCCCGTTGCTGGCTCGCCCACGCACGCTGGAGCCGTTTTCATAACAGTGTACGGCCCGAGACTGACATCTAGTGTACGGCTCGAGACTGACATCTAGTGTACGGCCCGAGACTGACATCCAACACGATAACAGTGTACGGCCCGAGACTGACGTCCAACACGATAACAGTGTACGGCCCGAGACTGACGTCCAACACGATTCATCACAGTGTACGGCCCGAGACTGACGTCCAACACGATTCATCACAGTGTACGGCCCGAGACTGACGTCCAACACGATTCATCACAGTGTACGGCCGAGACTGACGTCCAACACGATTCATCACAGTGTACGGCCCGAGACTGACGTCCAACACGATTCATCACAGTGTACGGCCCGAGACTGACGTCCAACACGATTCATCACAGTGTACGGCCCGAGACTGACGTCCAACACGATTCATGACAGTGTTGGCGAGGCCGGCAGAGGCGGGGAAGTTCTGCCGGACATGGGTCGCTGCGGACTGCGGAACTGTCCCCGTGCGGGCAGCGTCTTCGTGGGTGTGTGCGCCTGCTTCTGCAACAGCTGCGTCTTGACCGTGGCCATCTGCTTGAACGTGCTCTTCAACGACTGGACGACGTCGTTCAGCACCAACAGGGGCCACACGGCCACCGTCCAATCCACCTGCCTCGGCGTCATGCTGGGTGGAGGTGGGTGCTCAGTACTCACATCATCACAATAGTACTAGCGATCATTTATATAGGGCTATTTCAGGAATACCCGCACCGGGTAATCTCACACAGGAGTACTCGCACAGGTAAATCTCACAGAGGATTACTTGCACAGGTAAATCTCACAATGGAGTACTCACACAGGTAAATCTCACACAGGAGTACTCACACAGGTAAATCTCACACGGGAGTACTTACACGGGTAAATCTGACACAGGAGTACTTACACAGGTAAATATCACACAGCAGTACTCACATTTGTAAATATCACACAGGAGTACTCACACAGGTAAATCTCAGAGGAGAAGAGAGGAAAGGCTAAAGAGACGGAGTGGATCTGGGAAATGGAAGTAGGAGAGGGGAAAAGACTAAAGACAACAGATGGAAGTGGGAGAGATGAACAGACAAAGACAACAGATGGAAGTGGGAGAGGAGAACAGACAAAGACAACAGATGGAAGTGGGAGAGATGAACAGACAAAAACAACAGATGGAAGAGGGAGAGATGAACAGGAGAAGAGGAGCGCCCTCACAGGGGCCGGTTTGTCGATGGCGGAGGGAGGGTGAAAAATGTGAGGCTGTCTGTGAGATTTGTACTTGTTGTGAGGCTG